>PITA01003166.1:0-144803 GCA_004023965.1 Spilogale gracilis
CGTTTCCCTCCCTAGATTACCCTAGTTCCCATTTGCTTTCCTTCTGCCACTGTCCTCCAGTTTGCCCCTCATGCACCGCAAGTAAGTGAGACCATGCGATACTTGACTTTCTCTTCTTGGCTTATTTCACTCAGCATAATCTCTTCCAGTCCAGTCCATGTTGCTACAAAAGTTGGGTATTCATCCTTTCTGACGGATTAAGCCAGCATTTTGATGACAAACTACAACTACCCACTAAAACCTTTATCTCCACTGTTCTTTGTGGTTCCAGAATTTATAATTTATAATGGATGGACTCACTTTAGAACATTCATATTCTTACAATGGGGATAATGACTTGTATATTACCTCTCCAAGAAAACATCTGCATGTATGAACTTGGCCTTCAAGTCTTCAAATCAATTTAAAGATTAAAAGAAGATGATTTCAGTAGCAGTGGAAAGTTCCTGATATTAGAAGGTTCTGAGGATTTGGTGTTATCAGAGTAGAATGTCATAGTCACTTCCTCTAATAAAAGTTTTCTATTCCTCAGGCCATGAAATCAGATGAAAGTGTTTCCAGCTCCAGAAATGTCTGAAATAAAACTGTAGGATCAGGTCTTACATGCCAAACTACCTGTGGTGACTAGAATCCTGTTGTTGATGTTCATTCCAATGATAAGCTGACTCAGGCTTAAAAACAGACTTCTGACCTCGAAGCCACATAAACGGACCTGGTATGGCTTTTGTCAGCCCAGACTGTTCTCTGAGTGTTAAATGTAGCTCAGAAATATCTTAGAGTCCTGAAGAATATTTTCCTTAATTTCATTTCTGCAGTAAACATTAATTAACTCTCCTCTTTGGGAAAAAAATATTGTATAACTTTTGCCAAATTGCAGTCGTTCAAAAATATACACTCTTGGGGCGCTTGGGTGGCTCAGTTGGTTAAGCAACTGCCTTCGTTCAGGTCATGATCCCGCGAGAAGCCTGCTTCTCCCTCTCTCACTCCCCCTGCTTGTGTTCCCTCTCTGGCTGTGTTTCTCTTTGTCAAAAAAAAAAAATGTATATATATATATATATATATATATATATATATATATATATATATACACTCTTCTGAATCATCAGAGTTGGGGTGTGTGTGTGTGTGTGTGTGTGTTTATCTGTGAAGTGATATGTTTGGACTAGCTGATTCCAAAGACCCTTCTACCTGGAAACAATTTCCATCTGTTTTCTCTTTGCATTTATTTTTTTGGGAATTATGCAACAATAAAGTCTTTTGATGTCTGATTAGTTGGTAAGCAGGAAATATGGAGAGACACATTGTGATATGGTATAGAGGCAAATTATTGGGGCTTGTGTTCTAATTACACCCTTTTATTAACTGTATGTTTTTAAGTCACTTACATAGTTTGATCCACCATCTTGTCATCTACAAATTGAGTTAACATTACCTATCCAGAAACCTCATAGGCTTAAATGAAACAAGAGAGAAATGCATGTTAAAATGTTTGTAGCAGGGTCACCTGGGTGGCTCAGTTGGTTGAGCATCTGCCTTGGGCTCAGATCATGATCCTAGGGTCCTAGGATCAAGCTCCAAGTTGGGCTCTCCACTCCATAGGGAGTCTGTTTCTCCCTCTCCTACTGCCCTTCCCCCTCACTTGTGCTCTCCCTCTCTCTCAAATAAATAAATAAAATATTTTTAAAAATATTTACAGCATTGCAAAGCTGTGAAAATGTCAATTAAAAATTCACCCAAACATAGTGCTTTGTTTAAACTTCTCTCTTGGAAATTCAGGGGTGATTGAGTTGGATGATAAATAAATAAGATTGAGAAAGATCACAAGAATGAAACAAATGGGAAAGGAAGAATTGTTACAAGAAATAAGACCAGGGGCGCCTGAGTGGCTCAGAGGGTTAAACCACTGCCTTCAGCTCAGGTCATGATCTCAGGGTCCTGGGATTGAGGACCCTGTTGGGCTCTCTGCTCAGCGGGAAGCCTGCTCCTCCTCTCTCTGCCTGCCTCTCTGCCTATTTGTCATATCTCTCTCTGCCAAATAATAAATGAATGAATGGATAAATAAATAAAATAAGACCAATGGGGGGCACCTGGGGGCTCAATCAGTTAAGCATCTGCCTTCAGCTCAGGTCATGATCCAGGGTACTGGGATTGAGCCCTGCTTCTGGTTCTCTGCTCAGCAGAGAGCCTGCTTCTCCCTCCTCCTCTGCCTACTTATGCTCTCTCTCTGCCAAATATAGAAATTAAAAATGAGAAGGAATGAAGGAAGGAGTGACAGAAGGAAAGAAGGAAGGGAAGGAGGGAGGGAGGGAAAAAGAAAAGAAAAAAGAAAAGAAAAGAAAAAAGAAAAGAAAAGGAAAGAAAAGAAAAGAAAAGAAAAGAAAAGAAAAGAAAAGAAAAATCACTGTGGTTGTTATTGTGTAAAAAGAATGCCCAGTTGTCAGTGATTATGTGGATGCACAGTTGATAAGTCAGTCCAAGGCCAAGGAAACTGCACTATATCACTATATCCATGTCAAAATGAGTATGAGTTACTAGTACAGGTTACTAGTATGTCAATACCAGAGAACTGAACACATTAAGCAAGTATGCTGCTATAGAGAAAAAAGAAATTAGACACTATCGGTTTTTATATAAAAATTTAAACAGGAAATATTTTCCTATCCACTTATGACTCAAGGCTTATATATGTGCCAAGGATACTAGTACTGAAGGCTACAGAACCCCCACCTCCCGGGGGCTTCCTAGATGGCGAGCCTCAGTCATGTCTTTGTGCTCATCTCTTCATGCTTCCTTCCTCCATTTGCAACATAAAGGTTACACTTATACCTCCTCTAGATTGTTCTTGACCATTAAATTCATTAGTGTTTATGAAGCACCTAGAATAGAACTGTGTACTTGAAAAGTGTCTTTTTTTTTTTAAGTGGAAAGAGAGCTCAAAATAGGTAGATTTACAAAGAAAAAAAGCAAAAAGATGCCCTTTTTGCACCCAAGATGTACATTTGCCATACATACCTGACCTAGTAGGCCACTGGGACTTTAACATTATATATGTTATGGTTATTTTGATGGGAAACTTGAAATAAAGATGTAGGAACACTTATGGAAACTAAATCCACAACAGCTTTCAATAACTATTTGACACATATATGTAGTTTTTGAGAATGCCATCCAGAGGTCCATGATAAAGGCATCTGTGCCAAAAGGAAGCAGGATAATGGTGTTGCTGACGCCATAGAACATCCTGGGTCATTCTGTCAATATAGCAGACAGCCTTGTCTTCACCACAACTATAACCTTGTCTCAGGTGCCTCCACAGAGACTGGTTTCACAAGTGCAACATTTGTTATTATTCTACCTAGACCATTCAGCCTTAATCTTTTTAATGGACAGAAATGGTAAGATGCAAAATCAGACCTCTGAATATAAAGGGCCCATCAGTGGTAAACAGGACATAATTCCTATGCCAGTGACTGCAATAGGGATGTTAAGACAACTGATATAGACAAAAACAGAGAAATAAAAACTGAAAAGTGTAAGGTCGCTCTTAGAAAGATACAGCTAAAATATAGAAAGAGAGACAGTTAAAACATCTAAAATAGTTTTTAACAAGTCATTGAAGAGAATAAATCAAAACCTATGAGCATTAGTTCTTACTTGAGTCATACATTGGAAACTCCTATTTCCTGATTCCTTAAATTTCTCTAAATTTAAGTATTTCAAGTCCTTGTAGATTAGGGATTTCAAAACAACATGGCTTATTTTTATTTTTTAATGTGTAGTAGTAGAATATAAAAGGCAGGCCTTTATAAAGGGGGCATACATAGCTATCTATAAAACTTGATTTTTCTTTAAAATCTTATGGGAGATTCAGTTTCAAATAATAAATGCCTTGAGAGTCTTATCACAAGATTTCAACCAATACACTGGTGACCACATAAAATAGCATTTAAATTGGTACATCATCCTATTCAGATTACCTGCATGGCACTAATCACTACTTGACCTTTTCCCCTAAATTTTCATTCAATAAAATTTTATTCAACACCTACTGTATCTATTGTCTTAACTGTTGGGTATACATCAGTGAGTAAAATAACAAACCTGTCCTAATATATTTACATTTCTTGCATTTCTGTATGTGTCAGTGTGCTCCTTTGTTCTTCTTTCTGTAATATTTTATTTATTTAGTTGGGGGAGAGAGAAAGACATCACAAACAGGGGGGAAGGGTAGAGGGAGAAGGAGACTCGCTGCTGAGCATGAAGCCCAATGTGAGACCCGATCCCAGGACCCTGGAGGATCATGACATGAGCCCAAGGCAGTTGCTCAACCGACTGGGCCACCCAGGTACCCTATTTTTTCCTATACTTACATAATATTCAAGCTCCATGAGGATGGGCACCAAGTTTGTTCTGGTCACTTCTCTATCCCTGCCAGCAGAAATATTCCTGGTATATAATAGCCACTTGTTAAATATTTACTGCAAAGTTACATGATTATGTTCTCATGGTCATCCCTGCAATTTATTCATTCAAATGATTCATAAAATCATTGAGCTCCTCCCACAGATCTCCTGGGTTGTTTTTTTTTTTTTTTTAAAGGCATTACACTAATTCTTAGAGATGCAAGTAAATCCCGGAAAAAATGGAAAATTTAACCAACAAATGAATGAACTCTCCTGAACGAATTCTCACAATGCTATGTTAAAGGAAAATGGTAAGAGGGGCATCTGGGTGGTTCAGTTGGTTAAGCGACTGCCTTCAGCTCAGGTCATGATCCTGGAGTCCTGGGATCGAGCCCCATGTCAAGCTCCCTGCCGGCAGGAGGCCTGCTTCTCCCTCTCTCACTCCCCCTGCTGTGTTCCCTTTCTGGCTGTGTTTCTCTCTGTCAAATACATAAAAATAAAATCTTAAAAAAAAAAAGACTTTTAAAAAAAATAAAGGAGGGGCACCTGGGTGGCTCAGTTGGTTAAGCGACTGCTTTCGGCACAGGTCATGATCCTGGAGACCCCGGATCAAGCCCCACATCAGGCTTCCTGCTCCGCAGGAGGCCTGCTTCTCCCTCTCTCAGTCTCTCTGCTTGCGTTCCCTCTCTAGCTGTGTTTCTCTCTGTCAAATAAATAAATAAAATCTTTAAAAAAAAAAAAAAATAAATAAATAAATAAATAAATAAATAAAGGAACATGATGAGAGAAATAGAAAGGATCCCTAGAGCAAAGCGAAGAATTGCCAGCAACTGAGAGGTGTGGGATGCCTTCTCAGAAGTGATTGCAGAGTTGGTATACAAGTGTAAAAGACAAGGAAAATGCTAATGGAAAATCAACTGGCAGTACCAAGACCAAGTTAGAAATTGGTGCCATGGATTTCCAGAGCCACCCTTTAAGAAGTCACCGAAAACGGAAAAACTGATTAAAATGGAGGCTACCTTCTTCAATGAAACAAGGCTGAAAACATGACTTGAAACCACCCCCTTTGGAAGCATATCTCCCAAATGCTGTCATATTTGAATCAAAATGAAGAGACCGGGACCCAACACAGGCCTTCTCAGACTTAAAGCAAAAACACAGATTTGTCTAAGTGGAAATGACGTAATTCTTAAAGCTGTAAACATACTCTTGATTAGGTCATAAAAAAAGGGACATGGGCAAGTCCTGGAAGATGTAAGATGTCTGCATAGACTGTTCCACACTAGAGTCTACAGGACTCAGAACTCATTCTGCAACTTTTCTCTGCTTACAACCTAAAAAGACTTCATAAAGATTACAGAATATAACAAGAATCACCATACTTAGGAGATTTTGCTAGGAACCACTGTGGAAACTCAAACCCTAGGAAGTAGGGCCCAAAGTCAAAGAACATGACAAATGTAATGACATGATTTGGGGAGGGGCGGTGAGGTAAGGGATTTGATTCAGAGCTGAAGCTGGTCGCGGGTTACCCCCAGCCCACTCCTCAGCGCAGAATAGACCAAAGATCTCCCCCATTCAAATAGGAACTGTAGTAACAAAGGAGACTCTAGAGAAAGTATTCATCAATTCAGTGTTTTAAAGTAAGAAGACAAATGCGCATTTTGAAGACTGTAACCTGGAAAATACAATACAGATAAGCACAAGCTTGAAGAGGGAAACATTTATAAATAATACAATGGTGTCCACAAAGCAATCACGCCAAATAAAAAACTGAGGAATGGAAAGCCCCACTAACATAGAATAAATTTAAACATAAACTTTTAAAATGCTGAAATTTCATTACAAAACAAAGAGCACAAGTTATACTTGCCAACTATGTTAAACTAATTATATAACTAGTAAATTATATTATACACGCAGCACTTAGTAAATTATATACCTATATAGAGATGGGAGAATGGGAAAACAAACAAAAAGATGTTTCAAGCTGTAGTCAAAACAACTACTGCATCCATATTCTTGTGATTTTCATAATTGTCTTGTTAATAGTGGCAAGAAACCGTTGTTAGAAGTTACCTCTGTTGAATGATTTTTTTTCCTGAAATTTAGCAACTCTTTGATTTTTCCTACAAATCACATTTTTTTTAAATTAAAACTGGGTTAAAAGTACTCTGAGAGTACTAAAATAGTGTAGCCTTATTTTGGAAAATCTTGAGGGATGGATAAGTATGGAAGATACATAAATAGATACTTTTCTCAGCGTGTGTATACATATACATATATATAGAATACATAAACACACATATATATGCAATATATATATAAATATATACATTTTATATTATAATGTCATTTTACCTTTAAAAGAGGGTCAGTTGGAATATATTACATATATATTAAATATTCATGTACAAAATATTCAGGCTCCAAGTCATTTACTGGCAGTGGTGATGGAGAGAAGGTGCTAGGGCTATGCTCTGGAGATATTTTATATACAGAACTTAAGAGTATTTCATGAATATTTGGGTATCGGGGGTTGGGAAGAATAGTAGCAAGGACTGAAAGGACTGAGGAAGAAGCACCTGATTAGCAAGAGTGAACATTCTTGAGAGGAAGAGAATTATTTGTGAGGTTACTAGGGGTCAAGTGATCATACAGCAGTTAGTTGTATCTTTTTAATGGAGGTCAGGAGAACTCTACGAGTTTGGCAGTCAATAGGGCATTAGTTCCTGAATCCTTTAAGTATACTATTCAATGGTGGTGGTATAATTTATTTCATTTCAAAGGTATATATAAGTTACTTTGTGGGTTTTAGACTTTTAATAGTTTTTGTTATGAACTATTCAGAAATAGAAAATCCATAGGATAAGGCAATGCTCATCATTGATTTATCACCCAGAATTAAATATAATGGTAACATTATGTCTTATTTGCTTCAGACTTTATGTAAGACATAAAGTACTGCACATTGAATTAAAGTCCACTTTCCCCATACCTGTGCAACCCTCATTGTCTCCTTAATGGTAATCAATATCCTGACATTAGAATGGATTCTATCTGACCATGCTTTTCTGCAAAGTCTGCATACAAATAGCTACATGAAATCTTAGGACTGGTGTGCCTTTTACCCTTAACATCAGTATTAATCTATAGTTTGAAGTGCTCAACAATTTTTTGGTCATTTCTGAAAAAAGGTGTTTCTGACAGTTACTCTTGTTGAAATATGTACACCTGGAAGACTCATACTAGTTACCACATTGCCTCTAGCACCAGCATATCACTTTTAAGCCATCCCTTGTTCATGGATCTTTGGCTTGTTTTCAGATATTGCTATTATAAAGAGTTATACTTTGAGGGCACCTGGGTGACTCAGTCAGTTAAACATCTGCCTTAAGCTCAGGTCATGATCCCAGGGTCCTGAGTCCGAGCCTCTCATCAGGCTCCCTGCTCAGTGAGGAGCCTGTTTCGCCCTCTGCCTCTGCCTGCTGCTCCCCCTGTTTGTGGTCTCTGGCAAATACTTACATACATAAAATCTTTTAAAAAAAGGTTATACTTTGACCATTCCTAAGCATATCTCCTTGGGTGCATAGAAATGGAATTTCTGAGGGGCGCCTGGGTGTCTCAGTTGGTTAAGCGACTGCCGTCAGCTCAGGTCATGTTCCCGGAGACCCGGGATCGAGTCCCACATCGGGCTCCCTGCTCGGCGGGAAGCCTGCTTCTCCCTCTCTCACTCCCCCTGCTTGTGTTCCCTCTCTCGCTGTGTTTCTCTCTGTCAAATAAATAAAATCTTAAAAAAAAAAAAACAAAAGGAATTTCTGAGTCAAAGGAAGGTATTAAAAAATTGTGCTGGAGGAGTGTTACAACTATCTTTTGTAGAAGCGTAGTAGTTCTTTCCAACAGCCTGGCCAAGGCTTGCTACTGTCAGACTGTTAAATATTGGCTAATCTGATTAAGAGAGAAATTAATAATGAAATAATTATAATTTATAAATGAAATAAATTCAGCATTCTCTTATGCTATCTTTCAATTATTTCTCTCATTTAATCTTTTAATATACTGGATTGCTGGGAGCCAAGTCCCAGCAACCAGTAACCTGCAGGGTCCAGAAGGGAGGGAATGCGTTGGGCCCTTTCAAATGAGGAGACCGGCCTCAAAGACTGGTGTGGGGTTCTCCCGATAACACTGTTCTCAGGGAGTTATTTATACTGCTTTACAAACGTCATTGTTAGATCAGAGTGGCCCTATGATGAATTTTTTTTTATCCAAAGAGGGAAGATCAGAGTGACTTTTTTTTTTTTTTTTTTTTTTTTTTTTGACAGAGAGAAACACAGCCAGAGAGGGAACACAAGCAGGGGGAGTGAGTGAGGGAGAAGCAGGCTTCCCACCGAGCAGGGATCCCGATGTGGGACTTGATCCCAGGTCTCCGGGATCATGACCTGAGCTGAAGGCAGTCGCTTAACCAACTGAGCCACCCAGGTGCCCCCAGAGTGACTTTTCACTATGAAACCCAGTACCAAAGGGGGATGAGTCATGGTACATTATTTCTTATCAACACAAGGAGCCCTGAATTAGTACATAATGTTTGAAGTAATTTTTGTTCATACACTCCAGTAGGGTACAAATCACCATCACTAACTTATCATGAGTTAGTCAGTGCAGAGCTCAGTATATCAGTAAGAGGCAGCTTAAAAAGTACAGCACGATCAAAGTAGAGTCAGTGGTTACAAATCACAACATTCTACATTACGCCAGACAGTATGTTTCCGCACACACTCCCTTAAGACCTTGTTCACTTTCCCTCGTGTCCCCTGCTGGCACCTCAAGGTCTCCTTGTTCCTTGGCCATTGCCCAAGCTCTCCAAGATTTTAGATGAGGTACGTATTCTCTCAGCAACTGGCCTTCTGTGGTCTCCCACCGTGGATAATATTTGTATAATGTCTGATATAACTTTGGTACATTTAGAACTTGTCTTGCATGGCTATAACATATTTCATATACATTATGGCTTCAGCAAGATAATATGTCACTAGGATTTTTGCCTTGATGTTCAGAATGAAATTAGTCTAACGATTTCTTACACTCTCATTTTCCAGGCTTGTACACCTATATACTCGCAAAATACGTTCGATAGACTTCCTTAATTTCCCCATTTCTTCAAACAGTTATATCAAATGAACACTATTCCCTGAAGTTCTGATAAGCTCAGTTATAAAGTCCTTCAGGCCTGCTACATTTTATTTCACCAGCTTTCTCTGGATTCTTATTCTGGACATCACTCATATGGATAGCTCCACCCCACCTCGCTACTTTCCAGCTGGGCGCCAGGCCATAAAAGTAGAGGTCACATGCTATCTGTCAGAAAAAGGACATAAAAACTATAAAAATTTTGCAGAATCAGATGGAAGGGTACTCAGAATTTGAAAAAGAATGATCAATTAATCAGTAATGATATTTATCTAATTTAACTACTTTCTTAATCTTTCTCTTATAAAACCAAAGTTTCTATTTTTGCTCAGGATCCTTGGCTATGTGTCTTGAAATTTTTACCAATGAATTGTCGATTTATTTCAAAGCTTGTCCTCAAAATTAAAATGTTAGAACATTAGTCTCTGATCAATAAAAGCTATTTGAAAACATTTAAGGGAACACTGTCTTTAGGCACTAGCCCTGAAGTCTTACTTTGAATAATCTCCATTCTTTATTTTTATGATAAATTATCCCTTTTTTTTTGGTGTGTAGACATAAGCAGAAGACTGATGGATGGCACATCTTTGGAGATGGAAATAGATGGCAACTAGTTGACATCAATATTTATCATCTCATACTGAGGAAGAATAAAATTAACGGAAGACAGAAAGGTAATAGAAATGTCAAAAGAAGATTTGCTATTCATTCATTTTGGTTCCTCTTCAGAAGTGCCGGTTTTCCATCCACTGTTTATGAGTTGGGTACCATATTTCAAAACCCTGCTGCTCCTAAGGCAAGTGGAGGAGGGCTGGATTAAAGCAGGGAGAGACACAGGTGAAGTCCTTGCTGTGATTTCTTTGGGCACTTTCTTTACCCTCATGCTACAGCAAACATAGAAATGTGTTTTTTTTGTTTTTTTTTTTTTAATTTTTATTTTGCTGATTTTAGCAAGAGCAAATGGAGAAGCTAGGAAAAAAGATTTTATCAATGCTTTTGTTAGAATATTTGCTCTATTTGCAAGCCACTATTCATTTACTTTATTTGGATGGCAGCACACACAATTCTCTTCGGTAAAACCTTCCTTCCAATACTTCATTTCCTAGTATATGGGTTTATTAATTCTACCCAGAGATCCAGAACTGGATATTCACTGAAATTTCTAACCCCTTGGCCAAATTACTTGGTATGTCATCCAAACTGGCCCAATTAGTCATCAGGAAAACTATTTTCTGTTGAACTCGAACCCCACTGAGTCTGACAGTACCATTTTTCAACCTTAAAATTTCCCTAAACTTGTTATACCAGAACGCTCTTACTCAGAGCAAAGTTAATTTTGTGGTTTCACAAAACTAATATTTTTGTGTTCAACATAGACTTGTTAAAGTTCTAAATGTATAGTCTACTAAAATATATATAATTTGTTTATAAATGTAGAATAAAATTTTAGGTTTTTAAATAAACTTTTCAGCTTTTCATAAACCAAGCTTTAGTCTTTTTATATTTGAACATATTTCTTATTTTCTGAGCTGAAGGAAGGTTAAGTCATCAATGCATAAGGAACTATTTAAAAAGCAAAGAAAATTTCCAGGGAGACAATCTCAGACTGTCAAGGAGGCTGACCTTAATGTATCTCCTTTTTTTCCCCTATGCAAGCAAATGATCCAGGAAAAAAATGACAGAATGTTCTTTTTCTCCTTTCCAAACCCTATTTGCTCATGTGCACACACACAGAAAACGTGCATATAAACACAGTTTGCCCACAATATTTGCAGAAGTAATTCTCTTGGTGACAAGTTAATGGAAATATAATGCACTGGCTCCTGGCTGAAAATCAAAAATGATCCCAGGTGAATAATGTTATAAAATTCAAAACTAGGTTTTATTTTCAATCTATGTTAATTTATTTTTTCAAAAAAAAAAGAGGGCATTTTCTTTCCAATATTTAAGACATTTCATCACACCTTTCTTAGTGTACTTGAAGTCATCATATATAAACAGAGTCCTGAGATTATCTCAACATCTTAGCATCTGAACAACTGTCAGTAGACCTTTTATGACAGCTAAGGAAAACGATCTGTAGGTTCTCCTCATCCTGCTCTACGGTTCACCTCAAGAAAATTCTAGGTGTGTGGGGGTGCCTGGGTGGCTCAGTTCATTGAGCATCTGTCATTGGCTTAGTTCATCATTCCAGGACCTCAGGATCAAGTCCCTTGATGGATTCTCTTCTCAGTGGGGAGTCTGTTTCTCCTTCTCTTTCTGCTCTTCCCCTCTGCTCCTCAGCTTGCTCTCTCTCTCTCTCTCTCTCTCCCCCGTTCAAATAAATAAATAAATAAATAAATATTTCGAGGTGACGGACAATTTGCTAAGGGCCATGAGTATGACTAATGACTAATATCTTTTCTGCTTATTTCATAAATAGCTCCAATTCTAAGTGTGCTCTCTCTCTTTGTCTTTGCTTCGATGTCTTCTTCCTCTCTTTCTTTCTCCCCCTCTCTCTTTCACCCTCTGTTTTCATCTCTGCCTGAGCTAGACACTACAGTAATCTTCACCAAGTCTCTACCGGCCATGTAGTAGATCTGGGGTTTGAGGTGGAAGTTAGGTGGACCAGCCACACATGGGGAAGGTAATTCTACTTGCCACTGCTCACAAATCTTTTTTGAAACATCAAAGAGATAATAGCCATGGTTTGCATTAAGTTTTTATATTTCTAGTTCTCCTCGCCATTAAACTCTACAAAACTCCACAAAGGGGCTCCTGGGTGTCTCAGTCAGTTAACGCTTTGCCTTTGGCTCAGGTCATGGTCCAGGGTCCTGGGACTGAATCATCCACTAGGCTCTTTGCTCAGCAGGGAGCCTGCTTCTCCCTCTGCTTGTGCTCTCTCCCCTGACAAATAAATAAATAAAATCTTAAAAAAATAAATTCCACAAAGATTACTGAGGATATGTGAAGGTTGACAGATTATACTTGAAGAATGAACAGATTTATAAGAAGAAAGTTCATTTGCTTCTCAGTCTTGGGTAAAACTAGACTCAAACAAAACTCTAATTGCAGAACAGATGTTCCAGAAAATGCCATTTCTTATACTGTCAGAAAAGCAGATCTGCTGTGACCTAAAGGAACAAAATACTCCAGAACTATTTCTAATACCACGTGGTATTCTTAATACATCCATCAATTAGAGAATCTCAAATAAGAAACTTATTGAAGCCGTCCGTCAAAGCAGGAATCACAAGATTTTATAAATGACACTTCAGCAAACACAGGATATGCATCAAAGTGTGATGTGTATTTCAAGTTCAGGGTTATGTATCGAAAGACATTTAAAATGATATCCTGATATCCCCTCCTGACTCTAGCTTCATCAGTATGAATATTTGAGAGTATTTCCACAGGTTAAATTAATGCCCTAAAGGGATTAAAGGAGAACTAAATCACGCGAGGTCTATCTCAGGGGAATTCAAACTTTGGAAGGTATTTGCAAAGTAGGAAACTTATGAAATGTTTGATGTGAAAATGGTTTTAAACAACTCAGCATGAAATTGACTTACGAGGACTTTGGTCTTGGCAACTGTGAATTTGTTCATAAAATCATCTTCCTAAAGTGCCAAATCATTGCACTCCCTCTACACCCTGTCTTGAGATAAAGAGAAATGAACTCTAAACAGCCAGCCACACAGTTTAACAATATTTTATATTTTGTTTATCCAATTATAATTGACCATTTCACACTTCAATATGTTTAATCCGGAGCTGTAGGTATTCAACAATAAAACGCAGTGAACAGCCCTGTAGGAAATGTTCTTAGAACTAAATCCGGGGACAGAGTGCACACTGCATGGGCATTAATGCATTTCCTCACTCGTGCACTGGTCTGGTCAGTAACATTTCTACTGCAGACACTTGGATCATTAAAGATTAGGCATCTCCCCCCTCCCCCCCACATTGCCAAGCTACAGAAATCTGCTGACACACTGTCTTGTCTCCATTGCTTTTCCACTGCTAGTAGACCACAGAAAACATCTGGTGGGGGATGAGTAAGAAAACTGAAAGACAAGCTTAGCCCCCTAAGAAAGTGATAGAACTAGTAGCCACCATAGCATCTACCCAGGTCCAAGCCTAAAGGGGGACATTTGTAGCCTTCACATCAGAGTCATAGATCAAAAGCTTTCAGGCACCGAGAACCAAAGTTGGAGACAGTTGCGGCAGTTTGCTGAGGAAGGGAGAGAAACCCAGGTGGCTACCTGGAGGAGAGGGAAGGAGGAGCTTTGGGAAAATCTGATGGTAAGCAAGGAGAGGGGAATTAAAATCTATCCTTGATTAAAATCCTCCCCCTGCCCCAAATATTGCACCTGAGGGAACTGTGAATAGACTCTTATAGTTAACAAGTTTAATTTATTTTGAAATAATTAAAACATAAAAAAACCGTATAAAGAGTTGTTTCAGACAGGGAAACCTGAAAAAAAGGGACTTTTCTCTTTAGGAACTAGTAGAGAAGACAGCCTCTAAAGAAAGTGCTTTGAAACAGGCAGAGGGGGGTTTTTCAGAGGATGGGGGTGGGGAAGGGATGGAGACACTGAGGACACAGAGCAGAGGTTCTGGGAACTGAAACTACGTTTCAAGCACTGTGACATTCAACTTTTCGGCAGATCACATTGTTGGCTAGCATGAAAATGGACAAAATGACACTTCTCCTGTTCCCCTGAGAAATACACAGGAAATCATTCAACGACTTTTCTTTGATGAGGCCAAGTGGAATTTTCCAGCTGGCGTGAACTGAGTCTGAGGAGAGCCGTTATGAGAACAGAGAGATTCCAGATAGTCAGGAAAACTGATTATATAACAAGACTTAGAACTGAAGAATAAATGTATGTCCCCACTATTATATGATCATCATATATGTGCTTTCTCACCACCTCCCATCACCTCCCTGGCAAGTAACTACTGCTGGTTACAGGTTTAGTTGAAGTAAGAACTTTTACTAAAAAATGAAATGTGTATGAAACAATACTGTTATATTTTAATATGATTTTTTTTTTGTTTTAGATTTGGTATAAAGAGGATAATATTACATGCAATGTAAACTTTTTTCTTTTCAAAAGTATGTTTGTGAGAGTTACGCTTGTTAAATTTATAACTTCAAATTTCTATTGTTTCATACCTTCCCGATTTTTAGCCAGCTCTTCCTCTTAGCAGGAAACCAGCTTTACTTTCAAGATGATATCTGAACCCAATACTGTTTTTCTATTTGTGACTTTTTACCTCCCAATCCAAAATTTAATGGAAGCCGAAACAAAATCTTAATGGTGGGAAGGAAAAGAAACATGACCAAGTCATTCAAAATTTTCTCAACAAGGAGTGATAAGTAGCCTACAAGATTTGGAAAAGCGGTAATTTTTAATATCATATACTGAATATTAAGTGGCAATTGTCTGTACTGTGGAGCTGCTGCACATAGATAACAAAACAGAACACGAAAAATCACAAGAACGAACACAACTGTATGATAAAGAGATATTCTGTAACAGAGATAGCCAGCCTGTTATAAATAGTGTTGTAATAACTTCATCAATGTTTACATTATGATAATGGAAACATATTCTCCAACTAATATCAGTCAAATCATTTTTCAAAGAATTATCAAAATTATGAATACTAAATCAGTGCTGTAACTAAAAAAAAAAGCACTTATAAGTTACTGGAAATGGACTGATTTTCAAGAAGAAATTCATGGGGAAAACTATAAAATTATATATTTAAATATGTACAAGTTTGAAAATGTGTGTATACAAAAAGAACCACTACGGATCAACTACATAAGTTGTCAATTACTTGAAAAATTTTTTCGAAGCAATACATAAAATTTTACGGTTTTATTTATTTGAAGAGAGAGAGGGAGAAGGAGGCTCCCCGCTGAGCAGGGAGCCTGATACGGGCTCCATCCAGGACCCCGGGACAATGACCTGGATCAAATGCAGGTGCTTAATCCTCTGAGCCACCCAGGCACCGCTCAAAGCAATATATTTTATGCAGTCTATGTTATAAAAAGTTAATACTTATAAACCCTAAAATATATAACATAAACATCAATATGTACATGTGGGAAACAAAGGCAGAGGAAAAATTATTAAATTTCCTTATTATCTAGAGCCAACCGACAAGTCCTTGAAACAGGCAGAGACATTCCTCTAGGGACTCAACTGCCTGCTTGACGTTAACACTTCACTAAAGGCAAAAGGCAAACCTAGCCCCAATACCCCTTCCCAACCCCCTGTCCTGTACGTCTGCTTAACATATACAAAGTATTTTGGAAATGTCCTTTATCTCTACCCGCCCCACCCCCGCAAGATGCACGTTGGCAATCACCGCCGAAGCATATGGCCCACCAATACACAGCTGAGGTGTCTCATGACTAAGGTTTTATTAGATGGTAAAAAAATGACATTTTCCCAACAACAGCTAGCCCCCTCAAGGTCCCAGTAATTTTGCTTCCAAAATTTCTTAGAGGCTCACGCTATCCTTAACCCCTTCCCAACTTGAAGGTATATAGACTGCAGACCTTCCAACAACATTTTTCTTTCTAACCATAAAACAGCTCTTCCTTCTCAAAAGTTTGAACTGTTCCAATTTTTTTATTATAAAATAATAAAACATGAGGCCGTTCCTCATGATCCCATTGCAGTTCTTTCTGCTTACTGTCCCTGTGCTTTAATAAAATCTCTTTTTTGCACCAAAGACATCTCAAGAGTTCTTTTTTGGGGGCGCCTGGATGGCTCAGTTGGTTGAGCGACTGCCTTCGGCTCAGGTCATGATCCCGGAGATCCGGGATCAAGCCCCATATCGGGCTCCCTGCTCGGCGGGAAGCCTGCTTCTCCCTCTCTCACTGTGTTTCCCTCTGTCAAATAAATAAAATCTTTTTTTTAAAAAAAAAAAAGAGTTCTTTTTTGGCTGTGGGCTTGGAACCCTAACATCTTTCCTACATCAATTTATATTTAACATTCTTATAAAATATAATCATATATAAAATGCATAGTATAATGTATAATATATTCATAACTATTACATAAGTATATAATATATAAATATACTATATAATTACATAATGTATTAGCATGCAGTTTTATTATAACATTTAGTATTTTAAAGACATTTATTATAAAATATTACTTATTATAATTTTACTATATATTCTTAAAAGTGAGGTATTCCTTCATATTGGTATGAATTTGGCAGAGCATCCTTAAGGAGCATTTAGGAAAAACCACAAATAAAATAATCATCCACACTCCTTAGACATAAGGATAAAAATACATACTTAAAATACTTTTCCATACCACTAATCAAATAAATGGAAAATGGTATATTAACACTCTAGTGTTCAGATATTTTTCAAAAATAATATTTAATTATAAATAAAAGTTATAGTGCCATGGCATGACCATAGTCTTGTGGTGGTGTAAATCTATATGAACATTCCATAATAGTTAATTAAAACCCATTCACTGTGCATATGTCATAGGAATTCATCAAATAAAATAACCAGATATACCCAAATGATACATGATTAAATATTCTCAATAAAGCGTTACATTAGCATAAACAAGTTATACTGGAAACCAACTCAGTTTTGACAGAGAAAATAAGAGATAAAAGTTTTATACATTGGGACACCACGCTATGAAAATCTGATGTCATGGGAAACAATTATAATGAGAAGTAAAAAGCAAATTTACAAACACAAACACTTTAGAGGACATATATTACTACTTATCACCAGATGTAGAAGTGTGAATTTTTTCACTTTTTGTTTTTCAATTTTTTGTGATTTTCAAAATTGCTATATCTGCGTAGTTATTTTATAATAAAAAATTTGAACAGTTCAAACTTTTGAGAAGGAAGAGACGTTTTATGGTTAGAAAGAAAAATGTTGTTGGAAGGTCTGCAGTCTATATCTTCTCAACAGGGAATGCCTGGGAACAACAACAACAACAACAACAACAAAAAAGGAGATGATGGGGTCATATCCCCTTGCACAAAGGTGAATGACAGGGCACTGTTGATATTTCTACATTAGGCAAGGGAGGAGAGTCCATGGGAAAACCCTTATCTATGGATATGGGATGCTGTTAGAATAAACCATATATAAATCTATAATAAGCAACATAATATATATATGACATGGGGCTCGATCTCACAACCCTGAGATTATGACCTAAGCCTAAATCAGGAGTTGGATGCTTAACTGACTGAACCAAGGTTAATGGAATATTAAAAGGAGCCAGCCTATACAAAGGGCCCACTTTGTGCAAATGATGTCATGATGCATCTATTAGACGCTCACATGTTAATTTATAAATAGATCAAGTGGTAATGAAGGTGAGAGGGATCCTGCATTGTTGGTCTCAGGCTTCTCCATGTTTCTTCCCGTTTCTTAAAACTGCCTGCATCCTTTGCATTTACGGTACAATTTGGTCGTGTTTAGAGCTATGATTCTTATCATGCTGATTTGACTTCACACCTTATGTTGTCTAATGATAAAGTTTCTAAAGGAGGCAAATGTAGGGTGTGAACTGAATTACTTTGTACGCTGATGAATTGGAAACACATTATCTATGCTTTGCACATTAGTAGAACCAAAATATCTTCGTGTTCATTTGCTACTGCTCCTACGGTTCTTTACATTACTCACCTCAATTGCGCCTTGTGTCACAGAATGCCTTTCTAAAAATGTTCCCCTTTCTGCCATGCTGCACTCTAGCTGACAGAAAATTAAAGAGAACAGAAGCGAATCATCAGTCCTGAAACATGGTGGGGAAGGAGCTTGGATTTTGCTAATATGAGAGGGATGGGTGAAGAAGACACCTTTTGTTCTCTGCTTGGGGTCCATGTTTATCTCTGTAAAGAACCACGAAGGACGCACTCGTCGTCACAATGTCGAGTGTGTGACGTGCTGTGACTCCTGAAACACTTACACAGGATTTAAGAAGTTTTACAGCATTATTTTTTCCTTAGTCGATACAAGATATTTATTCAGAGACATTTAGTGCAGCTAGCAGTTCTTCTAAGACTTGGAGAAAGAAGCAATCCTAAACTCACAACTAAAGCATAACACCCCCCCCCCCCGCTTTCTTTGGCTCCCTTGAAGAAGCTGAGTAATATATAAACAAGGCAGCAAGTGGGAATTTACAATATGAATTTGTTGAAGAAATAAGTAGTAAATAAAAGTCCTTGGGAAGCTATCCCTATGATTTAAGATAGTATATGCGTATACATTTTAAATTATTTGTACCAGGACTCTTTTATACATGCGCGCACACATACACACTCACACACACGCAATATAGAAGGGATGTTAGTTAAATGTGAGCTTATGGTCCCTGAGACCGAGTTTTACTCTTTCATTTTATAAGACTTAAAACTCACATCTTTGCTCCCCAACTGATACCTCTTTCAGCTTTAGACAGCTGTTTGAAACACTTTACCCATCAGCATATTAATCAGTATGCACACAAATTCTTATGTCTCTGTGACTAGTATTTTCCTAATTGCCTACCCTTCTCCCTCTCGGCCTCACTCCTCGGCCAAAATTCCATTCCAACAAGCACCTGCGAGCACACACCTGAGCAGGCACCTGTCACATCAGAGCAGGTACTGGGATGGGCATTTGGAAGGAGCACGTTTATTCAGAGATTGTATATATCCGTGTTGTATTTTAACTAAAGTTAAATTTTGAGGGCTTTTAAGGAAAGGCCTTCTCCACCTCTAGCTTGAGATCATTAAATGCAACTAAATGAATACATTGTAGGTTCTGCTTTCTGCACATAGTTTAAAATAGGTATGGAAAAATTGTAGGAAACATATTTACTATTTTTTTGCTAATTTACTATATTTTACTAATTTACTAATTAATTTAGTAATATTTACTAATTACTATTTATTACTAAGCAGTTCTTCATTGTGTTGAAATACCAGGAGATGATAAATCTATCATGAATTAAATACTTCAAATATATTTTAATCCTGGAACTATTTTATTATTTTCTAAAAGACATAAAGGAAGGGAAGGAGGGAGGGAGGGAGGCAGGAAGGGAGGAAGAGAGGGAGGGAGGAAAGTTAAAGAGATTTTCTTCACACAAGAAATTGTTCAAATGCTATTAAATGATAAAAGTCAACACTTGTTTCAATTTGAGATTGAAAGATCCTTGGTGTGAATGCTGATATTACAATTCTTATTATTTTCTTATACATTACTGAACATATAGATAGGGCAGACATTTCACAAATGGTGAAGTACAAAATGATGACATTGTATTCAAACAAAAGTATTTTGAACATTTACTTTCCTTTGAGAACAAGGATACAAAAATATTGTGCGTATGTCTGAATTGAAGCACATTTTAATTTCATAGGTATTTAGAGCATTTAGCACATTAAATTTAAAATCTGATTACTTTATTGATTCTATGTCTGTCTCTTTAGTAGATTCTGAACTTTTGTCTCCATCTCTGTGGACCTAAAATTAATCTGATTCCTTTTTCTGGGCACTCAAGGGCCAGGATTGAGTGGTTTAATCTCTATCCCCAGGAGTACAACCAAATTCATCTCCATTGAAATCTTGACTCCTCTGTGACTTAGCTTTGCATCTGGGTTCTCATCTGTCATGCATTTCACTGCCTTTGTTCTTTTCTGGGAGGCTGTTTGAAGACAGTAAGAAAAGAAGTAGTGGACCCCATGATGTTCAGCTGCTACAATCTCAATACAGCACCTCAAGATTGCAGTGATTTCTACCACTGAATAAGTAAGAAATGGAGCAGTGTTTTAAGCGCGATGCATTCCCTAATTCTCATATGTGTCTGAAATTGTCTAATTAAGGATTTAATAAGAAATCTTCTCTTTCTAACTTCTGCCCAAACTTTGATATTAAAGTACCAGAGGCCTCTAAGATTAGCAAAATTAATGCAAGGAACTTTTATCTCACCCAAGAGAGAATTATGGTGATGTAGTCCTAATACTATGAGTTTTTACGCCATTGCTAATTCTTTTTTTTTTTTTTTTAAGATTTTATTTATTTATTTATTTACTTGACAGAGAAACACAGCCAGAGAGGGAACACAAGCAGGGGGAGAGAGAGAGGGAGAAGCGGGCTTCTTGTCAAGCAGGGAGCCTGATGTGGGGCTCGATCCTAGGACTCCGGGATCATGACCTGAGCCCAAGGAAGATGCTTAATGACTGAGCCACCCAGCTGCCCCACCATTCCTAATTCTTAATAATATTAATAGTAAGATAGGTAATAAGAACATAGCAAGACTTGGAATAGTGTTGTTGTTGTTTATAATTTGAAGCCCAAAAGAGATATACTGAATTCAGTGTTATCCTCATGGCAATGCTCAGATGTTATATTTGATTTAATATTCAGTTTACATGATGCCAAACAACCTATTAATTGTGGAAAAATAAATCAGTTTGGTTTTTTGTACCATGAAGTTAAAAAAAAGAAAATTAGTTCATCACAACTTTTCCCCCTGAGTAATAGCTTCAGTTGAAGTTTTATTTATTCATTGCAAAAACATCTGTATATTTTGTCTACCTAGTTATGGCTCTTATAGATCAGCATTTTTATTTGTTAGTTTTAATGTATTGGGGATAACACTTGTGCATTAATATTTACATGATTCAGAAAATATACAGCGCAAATCTAAGGGACATCAATAGAGATAAGAATAATAGGAAGCATTCTACCTGCCAGGCTCTTTGTTTAGGGGACTAGGAGCACCCTCCCACAATTTTACAGCAGCTTTTCCTGCTCTCTGTAGGTCTGTCTCTCATCTCTTCTTCTCTCTGCCTGTGTGTCCATTTACACTATGTATCTTACTGTTTTATAGGATTTCCAGAGAAAAGAACGTGGAAGGTACAGTGAGATGGGATACAACCACCAATTCATTAAAAGGGGGTTCAGTTAAGAAAGGAATTGGAGAGGACTTTTAGACTAGAGGACCTTAAAAATCAGCTTAAAAAATAAATAAAAAGCAGCTTAAGACCTTTATTGCTTTGTTCAGTAGACATAGGGATTTGGTGAAGTTTTGTGTACAAGGAAGTGATTGATGTTAGAGAGAACCCTAATCCTGAACCCTCTGGCACTACAGGGAAAGACTGTCACGATCATTGGTAGGCTTAAGATACGGCAGCCTGAGATCCACTCTAAAGTTAAATCAATTCTTACCTCTGGGATCCCCAAAACATTGTGGACAGAACTCTACAGGTGCCTGACCCAAGGAAGTGGGTAACTTTGGAAGACAAGCTTCGTTGGAATAGACATTTCTCTTAAAATGCATGAGACTTGGGCACCTAGTGGCTCAGTGGGTTAAGCCACTGCCTTCAGCTCAGGTCATGATCCTCAAGTCCCAGGATAGAGACCCACATTGGGGTCCTAGCTCCACGGGCAATCTGCTTCTGTCTCTGACCTTCTCCCTTCTCATGCTCTCACTCACTCTCTTTCTCTCAATAAATAAAATATTAAAAAAATGCATGAGGCTATCTCCTGGGACAAGAAAAGCACATGGCATAATGAAAATGAGAGATGAGAGTATCAATACTGGTCTCAACAGTCTCTAATGGTGCCGCCAGGGAAAAGTCTCCCAGAACCTAGTGATACCAATTCTCTATTTGAGAATTATGGCACAAGATTATCTCTAAGAATATTTCCACTATAGCATTGTGACGTGACATGGCATGATCCAGAACTGTCCCCTTGGCCTCTGAGTCTATGCACAGAAGAGTGCAAAACAACGTCACTCTGCTTTGTGCCATCAAAAGACCAGCAATGCACACTTTAGATGAGCAAATCCGAAGGTGCCCCCTCGCATCAGACTCGCACCAGCTAGAGGCACACATGAGGTTTTCCTCCCCCTCCCCGCGCAGCTGGGCGACATACTCTCTACAAATAGCGATCTTCTGATCTTTTTCATTAAAGTTGTGACTTCAAAAGGACCCAATGGACCTCCTTTTCAGTGGGACCATGAGTTATTTGTGTCCTTAGAAAATAGTCAGAGAACTCTGCAAGGAAGGAGATCAAGGCATAAAAGATTTCTTTTAAGTCTTCTGGAAAGTCAAAACTCTCCCACTTCATTTTCCCACCTGCGGTAGAAAGAACCAGACTTGTTGATATTTAATTCGCTATTGATAACTTCTAAAAAATGTAAAAAAGCAATCCATCAGAATAATTCTGTCAAATGCCAAGGCTATGAAAACGGTTTGATTGTAAGGATGACTTGCATTTGCTCGGATCTGGATTCTCTGCTTGGTCAGCAGATGAAGAAGGGAAAATGAGAAGAATTTTCCTCAGGCAGGAATATTCACTGATCTTTGAAATACTGTGGATTCCCTAGATCAGTAAACAGGTCGACTTCACGTCTTTGTGTCTAAAGATGTCATTTCTGTGAATGTGCTAATAAACTGGCAGGGGGAGAATTGTCTGGACCCCAAGCAGAACTGGCACCCTCATACTGGCCCTGGATGGAGCTCACGCTATGTCTGGAGAGGAAGAGACATTTTCATCAACTGTGGAAGATCTGCAAGCACCCATGTGTACGCTAGAAAGGGACACAGCTGAAAATGACAGAAAAACCCCCTAACTAAAAAAGTTTCCCTGTGAAATCCACATCAGTGTGGGGTTTGACTTCTGACTGCATGTGTACAACAGAACTCTTTCGCACGGTATTAATCTTTTATACTTTGTGACTTAGAATTCTGCTTTAAGAGATCAGCTCAGTAGTTTTGCTTCTAACTTTTTTTTTTTTTTAAGATTTTATTTATTTGACAGAGAGAAACACAGCCAGAGAGGGAACACAAGCAGGGGGAGTGAGAGAGGGAGCAGCAGGCTTGCCACCGAGCAGGGAGCCCGATGTGGGACTCGATCCCGGGTCTCAGGGACCATGACCTGAGCCGAAGGCAGTTGCTTAACCAACTGAGCCACCCAGGTGCCCACTTCTAACTCTTCCACTAACAGTTAGTTATATGGAATGCTTTCAACCAAACCTTGTTTATCTTCTGATGGGTGCTGTCTTTTCTGGGCATTTCCTTGCAAAATCAAATCCTCTTCTTTCAATTAGCTACAAAGTATTAGAATGTTAAGTGGCTATGTGCCCCAATACCACGCTGTATTCTAGAAATCCTGTTAGGAGCTGTAGAAAACACGCTATCAAGTTTCTAGCCACTTCAAAAGCATACAAATGTTGGCACATCAAAGATTCAAATTCATTTTTAAAGTAACACAGAGTGAGTTTTTGAACTTAGTGATAAGCTGGCAATTTGAAACGAGTACGCTATAGAATGTTGATCTGCTTTGAGCCTGCAGGAAGAATTGCAGGGAAATGCCCTATTCTGATGAATCGGTAGAATCCAGCAAACAGAAAAGCATATGTACGCTTTCTAAAGTTTGCTTGCTGGCACGATTCCTCTGCATTGAAAAACTAAACCCATTAACCAACTGAATACAAAGCAGTGCATTCCACAATTAATCATGCCGTTCTGGGCACATCAAATTAGCTCTATTCAGAGAGGCATGAGGCTTACTGAGGCCACAACCTCAGGAAATAGTACCTGGGAATTGGGACTATCCTATGGATTGAAAACCGATCAGAAAGGAAATGGAAGTGGAATGTAGAAAATAAAAGTCACTCCATTTCCTAGTAAGACAGCTTGATTTCCTGTTGGGTTTGCATGTCTTGCCGCCAGGATCCGTATCACTGTTACACAATGTGCACTATACTGAGTAAAGAGAGGTCTGAGTATAGCATTCTACATTGCAAAGTTTTGCAATATTTTCAGAAATATAGCAACAAGTAGGAAATAATAAAACATTTCCAGACCTGCTGTCCCTGCAGACAGTACCCAGGTAAAGAGATCTAAGAATGGAGAGAGGGTAATTAGAGAAATCCAATACTGGTGTATATTTTAGTAAGGAAATGAAAACCACTGATCTACAAAAGGGTGTTAAATTCAATATCATTCACACTTACCAGGTATGCAGTAGGCAACTTGGCACTCAACTAACTACTAGGGATGCCACCATGAATTGTACTGTATAAAGGAAAAAGAGGACATTTGCCCTACTCAGGAAATTGCAGGCATTTCTGCTTGGATGATGAATCAGCACTGGGTGGTAAGAAGAAATAAGGCAGGTAAGATAGGAAGCTCCAACTAGACCATGCACTTGACATTATGAACAGCCATGTCATTATCGATGGGCAGACCAAAACTGATTGGCCTGGAGATACACTGGGAAGAAGTGCCATCAGGATGTCATTAGAATGAGACCAAATTGGCAAGGGCACCATAGATTTTATAGTCAAGGCCCTGTCAATATTCAACAGTCACTCAATCTGTCACATTGTCCATATGGCAAATTCAAGTCAAGCTTTAAGGCAGCCAGAGTGACACGTGTTCTCAACGATAGGCTGTTCTCGAGCACGGACTGATGCACTTTCAGAAACAGGGCTGATCTCATCGAGCGGAAACCAATGTCAAGAGGGCGACATTATAAGCAAAACATTTCTTCTCCATGCGACTACGGAAAAGCACTTGAATTGCTGGTGTATAATCAAGTTAAGCGATTCAGTAGTGGGGAAGCAGATCATAAATGCACAGTTCACAACCCAGCAAAAGAATGCTATTCACAGATGGCTGAGCATGGCAGAAATTATCATAAAACTAAGCTAACTCCTTCCCCTTCGCGTAGGAGGGATTTGCTCAAAGTCTGTACCTCTGTCCTTCTCCAGCAATGCTGGGGAACAGAACCAGGACTTAGATGCCATTTGCAAATCAGATGCTGCTGTACTGACAGTAAAACCAGGGCCAAGCTTCCAAGATAAGTTCCCGACACTGAAGAAGCAGCTTTGAAAGAGACAAGGATGACGCTGGGGAAGTTATGTGCTATGGTGCGTGCTGTCGACTGTGTACTACTGATGATTCACAGACCTGTACCCCCTGAAATAAATAATACATTATGTGTTAGTTTAAAAAGAGAGAGAGAGACAAGGAAAGTGCACAGCGTTAGGGAACCACAGAGGACCCTGACATTTGGGCTATGCCGATGTGTTTAGGGAGTAGCATTTAGATTCTGAAATATTTTGACACAGGTATGTACTTAAAAAATAAATACATAAATAATAAAAATAAGGCAAGCATCACCTTGCCAAAGCATCATTACACTAAAACAAGGGCTTAATTTATTTAGTGACTAGCCTCCAAATGACATTCCATGCTAAGTGGATCAAGAATATGACAGTATCGTTCTCAAAAGTTACTTGTTTGTGCCTGTCAATATTTTATGGAGCTCAGTCATGAATGGACTGACAGGGAGATGAAGGAGCTACTTGAAAAAGGATTTAGAAAGTGGAGATTTATACGGTCAGTTTTGAAAGGGACACCTAAATAAGATCACTAAATTAGTTAGAAGACTGGCTAAGTTCTTATGCTCATGAAATCACAGCATCTTTCAATTTTTGCGAATTAAATTCTAACCTTGGAGGATGTATTGGCTGAGGATGGTTGGCCAAATTAACTGTCACAATAAATTTCTGATGAGGGACAAGCAGACTTCCTAGAACATGGATGAACTTGA
The DNA here is from genome assembly GCA_004023965.1 of Spilogale gracilis. NCBI lineage: Eukaryota > Metazoa > Chordata > Mammalia > Carnivora > Mephitidae > Spilogale > Spilogale gracilis. Next base: position 26,212 of record PITA01003166.1, read on the forward strand.
CATAACACACATCTTGTCTCTCCTTGAGTGGGGGATACATTTTTGTTTCACAAAGAAAATCTTTTATCATATTCATTTTTTTTTCTTCCAGCCATATATATTTGTTCCTGATGATGCAGACACAGCCTGTAGGTGCATATAAATTTACACACTGGACTTCAGAAATCACCACATCCATTACAGAACTCTCGTTACCCTTTCATTTTTCTCACGTGTAAGTTGATGGCAAGACAAGGTTAGCGTATTACCCGGATGACACAGCCCTTCAGAAGCAGGAGTGGAACTGGGCCTCAAGAAGCCTGACTTCTCTTTGGGACTCCTTCCAACATACTATGCTGCTCATCTGGATAAAAAGTATGAAACTTATGCATTCCATAAACTTTATGCAATTCCTCCAGGGTTATGGGGCAGAAAATTTGATGATAGCATTCTTACTGTGTGGTTCTCATTGGGCTTCTTCTTACTTGGCATCATCACTCAGTTTTTAAAGCTAAAATGGAGGAGTCGAGCAGGCAAAGTTGCTAGTTCACAATTCTAGTTGGTACCACACCTGGGTAGTAAGTAAACCATAGACCACAAACAGCCCAGACACCCTGGGGTGATTTATTACTGGAGATTCATATTCTGGATCACAGTAACTCAATATTCCAAGCATGGTACAGCTAAAAACTGAAACATTGGGGATCATAAAACTCTTTATACAGTTCAAGACGTGTAGTTTTGGGGAGGAAAACTCAGAACCAATGGCTAAGGCAGTGAGTCATCTGTTAGCATCGAAGCTCTAAACCATCACCTTTATTTTTTTTTAATTAGCGTATAATGTATTATCTGTTTCAGGGGTACAGCTCTGTGATTCTTTAGTCTTACACAATTCACAGAGCTCAGCATTGCACATACCCTCCCCAATGTCCTTCACCCAGCCACCCTATTCCTCCCACCTCTCTCCCCTCCAGCAACCCTCAGTTTGTTCCCTGAGATTAGAATCTCTTATGATTTGTTTCCCTCTCTGGAGATCATATAATAATCGTCTTTCTCTCATTAACTTATTTCGTTTAGCATAATACCCTCTAGTTCCATCCACATCAAACTCAACACCCAATGAACAAACAATCCAATCAAGAAATGGGCAGAAGGCACAAACAGACATTTCTACAAAGAAGACATCCAAGTGGCCAACAGACACATAAAAAAGTGCTCAACATCACTCAGCATCAGGGAAATACAAAAGCACAGTGAGATGCCACCTCACACCAGTCAGAATGGCTAACAGGTCAGGAAATGACAGTTGTTCACAAGGATGCAGAGAAAGAGGACCCTCCTACACTGTTGGTGGGAATGCAAGCCGGTGCAGCCACTCCAAAACAGTATGGAGGTTCCTCAAAAAGTTGAAAATAGAGCTACCTTACAACCCAGCCATCGCACTAATGGGTATTTACCCTAACAATACAAATGTAGTATCTGAAGGGGCACGTGCACCTGGATGTTTATAGCAGCAACGTCCGCAATGGCCAAACTACGGAAAGAGCCTAGATGTCCATCAACAGATAAATAGATAAAGAAGAGGCAGTATAGGGGCACCTGGGTGGCTCAGTTGGTTAAGCTACTGCCTTCGGCTCAGGTCATGATCCCGGAGACAGGATCAAGTCCCACATCGGGCTCCCTGCTTGGCGGGAAGCCTGCTTCTCACTCCCCCTGCTTGTGTTCCCTCTCTGGCTGTGTTCTCTCTGTCAAATAAATAAAATCTTAAAAAAAAAAAGAGGCAGTACACACACACACACACACACACACACACAGTGGAATATTATATAGCTATCAAAATGAAACATTTTGGTGTGCAAACCATTACCTTTAGGAAGAAAAACAGACATCCTTATTTTCCAATTTTAAATTTAAAAGCTAAAATATTTCCAGGCCTGTATTTTCATAACCATTTTCTCAGTTAAAAATATTAAATGGGTTATTTTCCCTAAGTTTTATCACATCGATAGAATTTCAAAGCCTTACATTAAACAGCTCTAAGTGAAATGAGTGATTTTTCTCACACAGAATGAAAATTCATATGTATTGAACAAGCAGTAATGAGATTTCCAGGCAATAAATACCAAAGTATCTTCTAAACTTAATTATAAAAATTGACATTATAGAATCTATAGACTTCCTTCATGTTTTGTTTTCTTTTGTTGGGGAGACTTTTATAATACTTAGGTCAATTTAACTTTATTAAATAAGTCATGTGAGTATAGATGATTACAAAAACCCATTTTCTTTCATTTAATGTACTTGAAGGAGAAAGAGCTATTCTAAAATTCTGAAATTGGGGAAAATAGGAAGAGAAGAAAAAACTGTAAATGACAGTATTCACATCCCTCAGCTTCATAAATACTAACCCCTCATGCATTAAAAAATCAGTTTCACTTTCTCCATTTCCTTTTTTAAAAAGAAAAGATTTTATTTATTTATTTGAGAAAGAGAGAGAAAGTGTGTGCACATGAGCAAAGAGACAGGACAGAAGGACAGGAAGACACAGACTCCCTGCTAAGCAGGAAGCCCAACACTGGGCTCCATCCCAGAACTCCGAGATCATGACCTGAGCCAAAGTCAGATGCTTAACTCACTGAGCCACCCTGAAACCTCTCTCTATTTCCTTTTTACCAGCCAATAAAAATATGTGAAATAAATGGAAATAATTAACTTTTCTATAGATAATACAATGTTGGGTTCCATCTAATTACATGGTTTTAGGTTATTTGTACCATTTAAAATAACTTGACTATTAAGTGCCATGAACACAAAGCTCTCTTTACATAACTAATAACACATATGTTGTATATAAACACGATCATCATAATTAGCACAAGAAAAAAAATTTTAAATAGCTCCCTGTAATGTCAGCAGCTTCATACTTTTTAGAACTTCTGCCATCCACAGAGAGATCCATAGATGTTACCTGCCTTGGATAGACCAGTGAGCTACTGCATGAAGAAATCAAACATGATTTTACCTTTGTTCCTGGTTTTACGGTGTCGGTGAGAAATACAACCTCCAGTACCTATCAGTTATAACTACTGCACACATCTTAGTGTGTTATTTAAGACAAAACTTTTTCCATAGCCTTGAGCCCACAGCATGCACAGATTCATTTTAGAAAGAGAACCACAGAGTTGTTCCAGGCAAACAGATTGGAGCTGGACTTTAAATCCCATAGCATGAATCTGAAGAATGCTTCTTTTCGTCTCCTATCACTGGTAGAGCAGAATCCCAAAGATGCAGCTCCCCTTGGACTATCTTCCCTTTTATTCACATCCTGAAATCCCTTGATAATGCAATCATTCCCTTATTAATTCCAGATATTTATTGAGTACACACTCTATGTCAATACTGTGAATGGTAAAGAGAGAGGCACAGCCTCAGCACTGAGTTGACATTCTCGTTGCACAGATACACAGTAAGTAAAGAAATAGAATTTAAGGCCGTGATGAGTTCTAATAAGAACAATCAATGGGTAAGAAGGGACCCACCAGGATGGAGGAAATATTACTATTTTTTTTAAATATTTTAGTTATTTGACAGAGAGAGACACCGTGAGAGAGGGAACATAAGCAGGGAGAGTGGGAGGGAGAAAAGCAGGCTTCCCGCCAGGCAGGGAGCCCGATGTGAAACTTGATCCCAGGACCCTGGGATCATGACCTGAGCTGAAGGCAGACACTTAATGACTGAGCCACCCAGGCACCCCAAAATGTTACTTTTTAATAGTATCTTCATAGAAGACCACTCTGGAGACACAGTATTTAAACAGAGACCCAACTGAAGTAAATGCATAAACAAAATGACTGCCTCAGGGAAGAGTTCCGAGAGCAAGGACAGCCAGTGCAAAGGTCCTGAGGCAGGAAAGTGTTAGAAAAAAAAGAAAATCAGTGGCACTGAGCAAAAGGGCCTGTGGTGGGTAGAGGTGGAGGAGGGTGTACACAGCATAAGATCAATTGAGATTAAGGAAGAGATAATTCCACGAAGGACTTATAGGTGATGCAAAAAGTTTGCATTGTATCCCCAAAGTGCTGGCAAGCCATTGGAGGGTTTGAAAAGCAAGTGATGTGATCTGATTTACATTTTCAAAAGATCACTCTGTTGTTAGGTGTTACTGAGTGTAGAAGGGAAGTGCAGAAGGATGAACACAAATTAGAATTTCAGTAGATGAGAACGAAGGTAGCTTCGTCTAGAATTTTGGCAGTGTAGGCAGCGAGATGCAGTTGAATGCTGGACACGTTTTTAAGGTAGAGTTCCCAGGATAGGCTGATAAATTTAATACCAGATGGTAAGCAAAATACCAGGTATTTTGAGGCAAAAATAACATGCATATTTTTTGGCTTGAGAAACTGGGTTTCTACTGGTGCCATTTAACTGAGATAGAGGTGACAATGAGGATCAGGTTGGGGCCAAATGTAAAAAAAAAAAAAAAAAAGATACTAGTAGAAATTACAGTATCTGTTGGACTACTGGAAAGGATCCAGTAGCAAAGAAGAAAGATTTTGATTATACCAGTGATGGAGAAATAAACCTGTTCTCTTTTTAAGGATACAAATTTCCTCAGTGGTCCCTTTGGTTTAGGAAGGTGGGATTTTGAATCCCTACTGTACGTTTTGCACTCAGAGCTTCATCTCAGCATCTATATTCTAGAGAACTCAGTGCTGCTTAGTTAGTACTGGGAGTGGTCCAAGGAAGCAAGGGGTAGTAAGGGCTTTGGGACTAGATCACATACCACAGGGCTGGGAGAGAGGACTACATCCTACTGATACAGCAGGTGGTACTATCCTCCTCCATATCCCTTAGTCTTCTTTTTTAAAAAGATTTTATTATTTATTTGAGAGAGTGCCCAAGTGTGCATGGGGGGTGGGGGGCAGAGGAGGAGGGAGAGGGAATTCCAAAGGACCTTACCCTGAGCAAGAAGCCTAACAAGGGGCTCGATCCCATGACCCTGAGATCATGACCTGAGTGGAAACGCAGAGCCGGAAGTTCAGCTGACTGCGCCACTGAGGCACCCCTCCCCTACCTCTTCTAAAACTTTTCAATATAATCAGTGCTGTTCATGGTCTAATTTTTTTGTGTTCAAATAAATATGACTTCAGCATAATCGTACAGAGACTGCCACTCTCTCTTTCTTGAAATACTCAATGTTTTAGCCATTCATACCACTTCCTTTTCCTGCTCTTTCTAATTCTTCTTTGTTCTCTTTTCCAGCCAACTGCTAAGTGATGCCACTTTTCAGAGATTGCTTCCTGGCCTCCTTTTACTTACTCTCATAACTTCTGTGATGAGATCATGCTCTTTCCCACCCAGCAGCAGGCGTGGTGTTCTTAAAAATCTAAAGACCACGAAATTTCCCTAAGTTCTCCAGTAAACTGAAATGCTTTTCCAGCTGAGAAGGCTCTCCTTGAATATACGCCCAACTATCTAACGACTTCTCATAGGGTGCCCTGTCCCTCACCCACTCACAGTTTTCTTTCGTTCCTTGAACTGGCCCCAATTTTGTCTTATCCAGGGTCTTTATACGTAGACCCAACCTTTCTCCCAAATTACACATCAGCTTATTCTTCACTTATCAGTTTCTTTTTTCCTTTAAATGTGACCATTCTAGAGGCACCTGGGTGGCTCACTCAGTTTAACATTTGCCTCCAGCTCTGGTCATGATCTCCCACCTCAGGTCCTGGGATCAAGTCCCACATTAGGCTCCCTGCTCAGCAGGGGAATTTGCTTCTCCCTCTCCCCCTCCCCCACCTTGGGTTGTCTCTCTCTCTCACTCTCTCTCAAATAAATTCTTTAAAAAAGTGACCATTTCACGTAAATAAGTTGCTCCCACTGTTCTTTATTTGATCATTTTATGCCTTCTGTAACTTTAATTATGATTTGTAATTATTTTATTTGACTATGGATTATCCTGTCTCCTAACAAAAACATGAATGCAAGAATTTTTCTGTTATACTTCCTATCTACCAAAGATATAGTTTTAATAAATATGGGTAAAATGCACAAATAAACAAAATGATAATCATTTTACAACCCCAGATGTTTTAAAATGGGGATATGAACATCTACCTAAAATTTTTGTTAAAAAATTAGAGTACATGTATGCAACCCCTATCACAGTGTCTAGGACACCATGTTATACTGAATACATTTTTGAAATTGTGATTCTCATCTGTTTTAGGGATAAAATCTGTTTACGGAAAATACTATAATAAGTTAAAAAGTAAAAAAAGAAATATAAAACAGTTGAGTGGAAGAAACTCCAGTACTTATTTATTAGATAAATTCAGTCCAGAGCCAAGGGAAGGACATTTATTGTCCACAAATGACCAGGAATAAAACTTCCCTTTCCCTAATGGAAATTTGAAGGCAAGCCATGCTTAAACTCTTCTCTAATTTTTTTTTAGAAATCCTGGTTTGCAAAACTGAAGACAATAGTTCAGGATCTCCCTCCTTCTTTCTGCTTTCCTCACAGAGCCCTGCAAAATTCTCACAGACTCAGCTTTTCTTGTTTCTGGAAGTCAGAGCTGTCTCACAGCCCTGTCCTACACAGACAATTGGGACTGAATGTGCTTGGCATCCATAGCAAATAATCTAAAGGGACACCTCAGAGAAATGTCTTGGAAGCAACTCTGGATTGAGACCACGACATATTTGCATTGGAAAAAAAAATTGTGTTTTTTTTTTCCTTTCCTCATTTTTTCTAATCCCTCAGAAAATGCATGCCTAATAGTCAATAATGACTCTTGTAGATGGATATGTACTGGATAGACTATATACATCTGTAGATATGGGTATAGATAGATACAACTTTCTGCCACCCAAATAGTCTCTCAGTCATTGGTACAATCAGACATTTTCTGGTATTTGAATCAATTCCCTTGAGGAAACAAATGATCTCTGATCAACTTATTCAAAACTAATGCTAGATGTTCAACTCACCACAGATAAATTAAGCAATTTAATGCTTTTTCTTCTAGAATAAGAAAACTGATTGCTTGCTTGAATGTCATCTCACACAAGCTGCTTCCCTTGGCCAGTATCAGTGGCTGTTTTGTAACTTAGAAATGCTCTTCACCTACCAGCACCGTGATGAGGATTTGTCCCCTGGGCAATCTCCTCTGTCACTGAGGAAGCACCCCACGCTGTCAGATTAGTGCTGAGCTGAACCAATTCCAACTGGATTTATTTCCTTTGTACCACTTACAATACTTTGAAATTATCTCTTTCGCCCATACTCCTTCCCCCACAGGATTCCATAGAACAAAATGAAGGTAGTACAGGCAGGTATGAAAATGCTCGGCTGCTGGAAAGTATTTTCTTGACTAAACAACCTAGCAACAGTACGTGCTAAGAAATGTCATTAATAACGACAGTTCAGCAACCTCAGTATCTATTAACTGAATTTCCAGCAAATCTCCCTATTTCTTGGATTAATGGAAAATTACCATTTTTAGTTTTAATGATACATTGGTGGTGACATTAAAGACGGATTCCTTGGTAGATTATAAAAAGTGATCCCTTCAAGTAATATGTTCGTTCTGTATCCACTGTCTGATTTCTTTCATGTTAATAAAAGTTGACTGGCACATACTGGGTAACCGGAAGCACAGAGGAGATAATCAAAGTATGAAATTCTTTTAGTCCGTTTACTATGAAGATTTACATAACTTTTTTTCTTTTTGGCAAATCAAGAACTCAGTAAAACTCATATATTTTGCTCAATATTATTCCACTTGTAGTATATTCAAAGTGCAATATTCGAACTCTTACTTTCCTAATTTTGATTTTGAGGTGAAATCACATTAACTTTTTATTGTCGGCCAAATAGTAATGTAAAGGCATGTAGAAACATATAAAGCTAGTGAATATTTCTCATGTGGCAGAAAGAGTCAGGTTAAGATGAAAAGTAACATGATTTAAAGCCTGTTAAGAGGAGGAATGCTTCTTTCAACGAGACAAGAAAACTAAGAATTATATATATCCACAAGTAAATGGGAGAGGAATTGATTGTCGCCATCCCCTGAGAGCTCTGAGTTTTTTGTGCAGAGGATGCAAATTCATCTCCTGAGAGTATGCTGGGGTTGCCTTAGCTTTTGTATGTTCTCAGAGCGACCACATTTTATTTTAGGAAGTGTTGCTTTAGCTCTTAAGAAGTTCTAATAAGTTTCAAGCTTTCTATTATTTCTTTAACTTGGTTCATCCTTTATACTAGAAGATTGTCTTGTATTTTCTTTGATCTTTTTCATTCCTTGGTTCTAGGTTTTATCTAATTTTCTTGAGACAATAACACATTCGCTCTCTTAATTTTCTTTCATTGCCTAGAATGGTTCTTGGCTCAAAGAAGAAGATTAGTATAGAGAATATCTAGTATATTTTCCCTTAATACTCAAATGGCAAAAGAAAGCCACGACAGGGACGAGCTTATCTTTATAAGTCACCTCTATCATTCAGGTACTTTCTCAACTGCTTTGCCATATCTACCTTATGAAAAGGAATTGTCTTTCCTGAATTTATTATATAATATATATATTATATTATATATATGTATATATATATATGTTGGGTAAATACAATATCTTGAACTAAGCTTACTGTGTTAATGATTAAAATATATTCATTTAGTTTAAAATTAACAGTATGGAACACACTATCTATGGTTTCTATTTATTGTTTTATTTCCCCTCTTTACATAGCATATAATTAGCTCTATTAGCCCGGCATTAGGGATTTTGGGTTCTTAAACAGTAAGTTCCAAATTTATGGGATTTATAATTTTGATGTTTTTGCTTAGCTCCCATATCTGAGCTTGGTGAGAAAGGAAAAGTAGCCTCTTAACTAATATATCAGCCTGGAAAATTGTGAATTTCAATTGGGGATTAACATATATGAATCAGTGATTTTCCTTCTCTTGGTTACTATTGTGGATAAACAAAGCTCCAAATTTGGAAAGGAGCTAGCTTCTTTCTACACATTAAGCTTCTTAAGAAAATATACCCTTGGCTACAGAGCATGCTATCCATTTGAGGAAATGTGAAAAACAGGGCTTAGAATTACATTTTTTTTTAAAGCGACCTACTACACAGATCCTTAATCCTTAGCAATTGTAAAAAAAAAATAGTTGATATGCTTGGTGGTTGGTATTTGAACCTATTTTCTATGTGTACAAAATTTAAGTGTGACTATCTCTTTAACAGTTATTTTTTATGTTATTCCCTATAATTTTTATACATCTTCCAACTTAAGTTTTATCCTGAGACAGAATCTTTATTTTCTAGAAAACAAAAATTATTTTAAAACATTCTCAAACATTTTTCAATTGAATCGTCTTGTCAAGCAAAAAGAAAAATATGAGTAACAAACTTTTATTTTATTTTCATGTTGCACAGGCATTATGGGTGCTGGTCTCAGAGGCGTGTGGCTAATTATTGCTTGCTTGAGTTGCCATTATCAAAACAAGATCAAGGAAAGTTTTGAACTGCTTATGCCTCCTGTTTTCCACTATGCACATGTTTGTTTCCCAACATCTTGAGCCAAAAGTCATCTCACATTATTTGCAATTCAGTGAATATTTGAATTTCTACGTTGTATGTTTAGGATTCCCAGCTTTATATAATGCTAACATTTTAAGACTTCAGCATAGGTTTTAAAATTTTATCATCTCTTAGAATTTTCCCATCAATCTCTTCAGATAAAAATATAAATAAATGCAAAAAGGGAGAGAAGTGAGTGCGAAATACCAGGCCCCTATAGTCAATATTTTGAATTATCTTAATATTTTCTCAAATAATGGTGTTTGAAAACTGCTTGAAAATCTACCTTAAAAGCAGCAGACTACAATAAATAACCTAAATTTGAATAAACAGCAAATATACAATGAGGCCGACATGTAATAGAATATCGTTTTTTTCCTAATGTTAAATTTCCTTTTTGTTACCCATTAAAGCGTACTGGTATCTCTTGGCACCAGCACCATGACAACTGCATTATCTCCCCCCACTCCGATATCAGCACCTCTGTCTGATACCCAGAAAGAAAAAGGAAGCAAAGGGGCACCTGGGTGGCTCAGTTGGCTATGTGTCTGACTCTGGGTTCCAGCTCAGGCATTATCTCCGGGTCCTGGAGGGGAATCCCCACCTTGGGCTCCCTGCTCAGGGGGCTGTCTGCTTGAGATTCTCTCTTCCTCTCCCTCTGCCTGTCTCCTTGATCTCTCTCAAATAGGTAAATCTTGAAGGAAGAAAGGAAGGAAAGATAGAAAGGAAGAAGGGAGGGGGGAGAGGAGAGGAAAAAAAAAGATAAGAAAAGGGAGAAAAGGAAAGAAAGGGAAGGGGTAAGGAAGGAAATAAGGAAGGAAGGAGAAGAAAGGGAGGAATAGAGGAAGAGAGAAAGAGAGTGAGAGAGATAGAGAGTGAAAGAGATAGAGAAATAGAGAGAAAGAGAGAGAGAGAGAGAGGGAAAGAAAGAGAGAAAAGAGAGAAAAGAAAGAAAGAAGAAGAATCAAAGCTTGGAGGACTAATATATTTTCTGGAAGCAGCAAAGGGGTGGCAAAGTCCTGACCAGAACTTTTGGATAAATTATTAGGATTCTTCACTAGACTGAAGGCTTACACTTCTTACTAGCAGGTTTCCTTGGACATAACAAGGTTTTCTTTTTTTTTTGTTTTTTTTCCTTTTCTTTTTCAAGATTTTATTTATTTATTTGACAGAGAGAAACACAGCCAGAGAGGGAACACAAGCAGGGGGAGTGAGAGAGGGAGAAGCAGGCTTCCCGCCGAGCAGGCAGCCTGACGCAGGGCTCGATCCCGGGTCTCCGGGATCATGACCTGAGCCAAAGGCAGTCGCCTAACCAACTGAGCCACCCAGGCGCCCCCATAACAAGGTTTTCTACCAACAATTTCCTATGCAATTTTAGAAATCCACTTCTAAAGAGTTCCCAAGTATCCTAGTACTGTACTGGACCTTTACTGCATCGCTCTACACTTGGTTTTCCCACAGCCTATGCCCTGCACGGCTTACAGCTGCACCGGGTACAGTGGGGGCATCGGCACTGGCATTGTTCTCAGCAGTTTGGAAAGACACTGACTGGGGAAGTACTTTTTGCTTATTTTGACATTATTTGACCAAATTACAAAATAGACATAAAAATCGGCAGAGCCTAACCCTGGTATCCTTGGACAGTTTTAGTGATATTGTTTAAATTTATTTCTTAGGTTTTTATAAAGATTTTATTTGACAGAGACACAGTGAGAGAGGGAACACCAGCAGGGGGAGTGGGAGAGAGAGAAGCAGGCTTCTCTTGGAGCAGGGAGCCCGATGCGGGGCTGGATCCCAGGACTCCAGGACCATGACCTGCCCCGAAGTCCAAAGCTTAATGACTGAGCCACCCAGGCATCCCATGATAGCATTTAAATTTAAAAGAATTTTCATCCATATACTTAGCAAAAACAGCTCTAAACTGAATTAAAGCTATGAAGCTAGGGCACTAAAAAATGCAAGACTACCTAGCTCCCACAAGGGAACTACATAAAAGGTCACCCATGCGTTCTAATAGCCAAATATTCTTTCCCAAATGTTCTGCTTCTGAAAATCTTCTCAAATGAACCAATATCCACTTTGTGAGAGCTGTTGCAGAGGCACTATTAGATACTGGATGATGGTTGCAATCTGGTTGAGCATTCTTGTGTTTTGCTTGTCATGGAATGACTAATATTTACACTGAGAAGGCATGTTATCAGTGACTTGGAATAAAAGAGCCTCTTGGAACATGTTTCTTTTTACTTAAAGTTTATAAGCAATTAAAATTGGGCTAGAAGTTACATATTAAAAAACAGATAGGTTGTTTAATCATGCATTTTAATTCATTATATATTTCTATGCAGTAATGAATTCCTTCCATGAATAAAGATGTATATCAAGATGAACAAAGACAGATAAGAATGAAAAATAATGTATAAAGTTTCACTGGGTTGTAGAGTGACGAGTATTTCTTTCTGCATATTTTTCGGGGGGTTATTTTTTGTTTACTTAAAAATGAATGAGATCTATAGTATTTGGATGTAAATTTTTTTTTCACTCCATTCTACGTTTAAGTATATAAAACAGTTTTTAAAAAGCTAAGTAGCCGAGATCTGCTGTTTTTGATGCTAGTGGAATATTATATCAAAGATAAATACACTTTGGCTTCTGTAGCTGCAATGTTGTCCCCAGGCTCTAAGAACTTCTCAACATGCAACCATAAATTCTGTTTTATTGACCCAATTTAAATATAAATTCTTATATGAAAATTTCCTTCATTTTATTTTGAATTTAGCTTCATTTATTTTGCCAAGATTATGAACAATCAAGGCCAATTCCTACAAAATATAAATTTTTATTCACACTTTAAGATAAAATGATGAAATTCACATGGACGTAACTTTGCATTTGTTTTACCACTAAATACGCACGATCCATTCATTCAACAAAGGCGTACAGAGGCTCGACTACATGCCAGCCAGACAACCCGTGGAGAAAAACTACCGTCACGTATTACTGATAAACCAATCTACTCATAAGTGTGCTGACAGAGTTACTGTGTGTCACCACACCGGAACAGAAGCACAGAATAAGTCCTCGATACACGTCTGCAGAAGGAAGCAATGGAAGCTATTAACCGGAACACAGATTTATAGCTGACGGCTTCAGTTCACATCCAACTCAGAAACAAAGATTCAACTAAAAACATACCATAAACCCAATCTTCTCTAATGGCCATGTTTCTTTCTAGTAGTTTCTTGATACTCTCCACATTTACTATTTTCTGTTTGAAACACTGATGTTTTCCAAGTCCAAACACTTTTAACATTTTAAATGGGGGATTTTTCAAAAATTGCCACAGGGAGAATGTCAAAGCAAGAAGATGAGATAAAGCCATAATAGTAAGTCAATAATGCACACGCATGTGCACACACACACACGTAAAATTTAACAGTGATACTGACCATAGCATGGCTATAAATGTGGTTGAAATGCAGATATTATGTTTGTAGCATAATCATTTTGATTAAAATGTCCAAGTACCTTCTTTGCTCACAGGCCTTATGGATTAGCCCCAACAGAAATAGCTAAATACATAGTTTTCATCATAAATATACGGAGAGGTCTGATCACCATTCTAATCCAAGAACCCAAAGGCCAAAGCCTGAAATGATTCCACCACACCGTAACTGGCTTATAGATTCAGCCTCACTCAACACCTTTGCTCATCATCTCAGTAACTGCATCAATTTAAAAATGCAGAAGTGGGGTACCTGGTTGGCTCAGTTGAGTAAGCGTCCACCTTTAGGTCAGGTCATGAACCCGGGGTCCTGGAATTGAGCCCCATTTTGGGGTTCTTGTTCAGCGGGGAGGCTGCTTCTCCTCCCTCGGCCTGCCGCTCCCCCTCTCTGGCTCTCTCTGTCAAATAAATAAGCAAATAAATGAATACATAAATAAATGAATAAATACAGAAAATGCAGACTTTTTTATTAAATAGAATTTAAAAGGGCCGGGGTTCTCGTTTAACAAGCAATATTTATTTTAGTTTTACACATATTCCAGGTTCCTTTTAAAGATTTCAACAGACACCTGTATTTAAGAAAATGTAACCCTCAGTAGCAGTTCTTTAGATTTCTAAAGAATTTATTTCCTCCGTAATCAATTAACTCCCAGTGTATGCTAAGTCTATTAACATGATTAATTTGGTTTCACTACTAAGCCTATGCTGGAGCTCTATGCTTTTTACCTTGTTAAAACTCAAAAGCTTTGTTTGTATTCTAGAGGCCCAAGTGCCTTCGGTAGCTCACCCCGGTCTCTCTCACACACGTATACAAAATCGGAGTTAGACAACACAGCAGAGCAAAGTAAAATCAATCATGTAACCAGCTTATTCCGTATTGTAACTCCACATTTCACAGTTTGATCATTAGGTTTGGTCCATTTCCAGGGGCGATAAAGACTGATCTTCCTTATGAAAGACATGTTTTTTGCATTGTTTAGCTACTTCATGGCAAATGACTAAAATTTCCAACAGACTTCCCCGGTGAAAATGTGATTTCACAATAAGCAAGTGTTATATGAAACTCTCAAAAAAAACCCACCTAACTCCAAAGAGCGGAGTTTTGGTTAGTTGCCAATTCAGGACTATTTAATTTGGGGCAGGAGAACTTTGTCAGACAGAGTGAGATTTCCAGCCTTCTAGTGGCACTTCTCATTTATCCAGCATTTTTTTTTTTTTTTTTTGCCACAGACTGTACGTAACTGATGTCCTAGAGACCTTCGGTGCACTGGATGTTTGCTCAATTAACTTCCACACCCAGCTTGAGGGGCCCTCGGCAGATGCACTGCAGTATCTGAGGTCAACTCAGGCAATGAACTACTGCTTGATTTCTTTTGACCAGGCAAAGCTGTTCTACTGTTGTGCTAAGGAGTGTTATATTTTTCTGGGAGCCAATAGTAATAGCTAGAGATTAACTTGTGACAAGGTGAAGTCTCTTTTTCTCCTGGACTTTCACACATGCCCACCCCTTTCTAGCTAACACGGGGCCATCCACCTTAGACATTCTCTTGTGGACACTCTAGGAGGGCTGTGGCTTCCAATGCAGGTCATACCTCCTATGGACTTGTGCACGTGTTCAAAATGCTGAGGCACCTATTCCACAACAGACTAGAGGATCAGAAATTTAAATTTAAAAAATTAAAAATAAATTTTTTTTCGAAGACTCCAGTGAAATGTTTTCTGCTATGGATAGTGTAAATTTGTCCTCACACTTGTTTTTGTGCAAATAATCTTGAGTTCGTTCGTCAATTTCCTCCTTGAAATAAATGAACTCAACCCCACAACTTCTTTGCTCAAAAATCATACTGATACATGGACCGATTATGGAGGCTGCCAATGGTATGCACACCCTCATATTACAAAAGAATCCCAAGTATAAAAGAAATTACTTTTGATTTCATTAATTCAGACGGTGAGGAAGAAATAAATATCTATTTATTACTACAAAAATGAATAATTCATGTGATTTTATAGCATATTTTAACATTCATTATCACGAGTCATGGCTGATACAAGCCCATAGGAATAGCTGACAGTCAAAGTATTAATGTCAGTAGACATTACATGGAGCTCATGTTTTATTAGTTTGGATACATATTCTACAACTTAAATTTTATACTTTCACTACTATAGTGGGAAAATAACTTATGGCCCATTTTAGCTAATAAAATATCTACTTGCTTACACCTCTGGGACAAAAGTACACAGCAACTATGAGAGTGACAGGAATTGGCTACACCATTCACCGCTCATATGTGATGGTGGTACTATTCCTAAATTTAGAGACTTTAGAAGATTTTCTCCTTTCAGACCATCAAATGAATTTAAGGGATTAGAGATCAGCCCAATCAGGCAAATTTTCTGCATAATAGTGGTTAAGACATTCAGTTAGATGAACAAAGGAATGACAAATGTAATGGTCTAGGCAAAAATTTTCTGAAAGTCTGTGTTGCCAATTAAACTCTTTCCCTTCTCCAAGCTCACTTAGTAAGATTTAATGGTCTTGGCCAAGTTGCCTTACTTAGCAAGGTCATGCTGTGCTCACTGTCCAGGAAAAAAGAATCGGGTCAGTCCCTTCCATTTTAAGTGCTGGGTCAAAGGGGGAAAATGTATTCTAAAGGATTATGCAAAAGCGAGTTTACCCCCTCTGCATACAAGAGCAGATAAGGATCTGGTACTAAAGCTTAGATCATAATTGAAATTATTTACCTGGCTTGTCTTCGAGCAAATACTCTTTACCAGCCTACTGGTCTAGAAGGAGTAAGACAAACTGGCTCTTTATGTGAGTAAGAAAATATTGAGGTATTCACTGACCTTAGCATGACTAACCTTGCTTATCATTAGAAACCTTATCAATAAAAAAAAAAAAAAGAAACCTTATCAATATCTACTAATGGTAATGCAAATGTACTTATTAGCAATATAAGAATACCAAAACTCTACTGAACAAGAAATGGTATGAACTGAGAAACAGAAAAAAAATGACTTATTCTTAGGTTAATGCCCCACATATTTGTCCATAAATGTTATGGGAGTCGAATGAAAATAACAAAGATAGCAGCTGGGAGAAGACAGTGTACACAAAATAGAAAATAGCTAAGTTTGTTTGAGAAACTATGCATGCTAAGATGAGCAGGATCTATCTGGGGACAAAAAGTAAAGAGATGTGTCATATTCTTCACATGTACGACTGGAGAACATTTTTTAAGCCTAATAAAACACAGCTCCGGAGAGAATGGGATTAGCCACATACTCTTGAATATAAATATACACTGGTGGAATATATTTGGAGGAAATGTGTCAATATCAATAAAAGAAAGACTGCATATGTTTTTTATGCTGAAATTTTACTGTTGAGTTTATCTTACAGACCTCTTTGCAAAAGTATACAAGAGTGTTCTTTGAGCATCATAGACATTTAAATTTTAAAATGTTCTTAAAAGTAACAGCATTGCTAATAAAGATTGGCTATACATTGTTTATGTTTTTCAAATTCTTTAAATCAATATCACCCCAGTTCCTAGAGGATTCTATTCCCACAATGGCATTTCCCTTAAGATGGGTTCCCCACAGTTCTACAAATCAGATAGTCAGTGGATTCTAATTAATACCTGAATTGCTGCAAATCCTTGGTTATTTTTTTATTTCAAGGTCATCTTGAAGGAACTACAGGGTTTTGAAAAAGTTTAGTTTGGTTGTTTGTAGTTTTAGTTCATTGAAATGGGGTCAGAAAGGCTGTTTGGCCAAACAGTATACTTAGTCTATTCAAATAATATTAAATTTGCATTTAAATGCTGTTTCTTGATCTAATTTATTTCATCCAGCAAATGTACTCTAGGTTCATCCACCTTGTTGCAAATGGCAGGATCTTTTCCTCTTTTACGGCTGCGTAATATTCTCACACACTCTCTCCCACTTCTTTTCTATCTATTCGTCTATGGATAGATATTTAGGTTGCTTCCATATCTTGGCTATTTTAAATAATGCTGCAATAGACACAGAGGTGTACGTATCTTTTCAAGTTAGTGTTTTCATTTTCTTTGGGTAAATACACAGTAGTGGAATTATTAGATCATATGATATTTCTATTTTATGATTTTATTCACATGTGGAACCTAAAAAATGAATGAATAAGAAGTAGAATCAGACCTACAAATACAGAGAAAAAAATAGGTGGTTGCCAGATGGAGGAGAGTAGACACAATGGGTGAAGGGGAGTGGGAGATCCAGGCTTCCAGTTAGGGAATGAGTAGGTCATGGGAATAAAAGGTACAGCTTAAGGAATATAGTCAGTGGTAGGGTAACTGCATTTTAATAGTGACAGGTGCTGGCTACATTTGTGACGAGCATGGCCTAATGCATAAAGATATCCACACATTATGTTGTGCACCTGACACTAAGGTGTCCACTGTACCCAAAATTAAAAAAAATAAAAATACAAATAGTGTATCTTGCTTGCACAGAATTGGTAATCTCTATTTTGTGGGACTTTACTATTCATGAGGCTCTCAACTGTTTAATAAATACTCTCATATACTTCTGAATTTATGTCCCCTGAGAAAAAGAGTTTTTGTGTAAAGAAAAATAAGCTGCCAATCAATATTCTGATTAAGTATGATTAAGATCCATATTCTAAGCTCATGTTTTCATATGCTCAGGACACAGAACAGAAGCCTAGAGCCCACTGGATTTAATTTACTATCATTCCACCAGACTTTAGTTCAGTAGAAGGATTGCTCAGAAATACATTTTTTTGAGTTATTTCACTGAGGTAACATTAGGTACAAACATTGACACTACAGTGCATGAAAGAAAGGTTGTATGGTCCAGTTTTCTATAGAAAAAAGAACAGGCCATAAGAAGCACACAGAAATAACTACATGTGAGGGCAACTTATATGAGTTCAAAGGACCTCTGCCTCCTTATGTGAGCTCAATGTACCCTCTGCCATACATTGCCATCCAGCAAAGGTCCATTAGGTTATAAAATCTAGAATGAGGTAAGGCTTACATGAAAGCCTTTATAACAGGGGAGGAATTTGGTTCGAGCCGTGAGAAAGATACGAATGAAGCAGAGTAAGTCTTCAAATAGGAGTGAGATGACCTTTAACTTGAGAGGGAAGGGAGCAAATCAGTGAAGGAAATTATAGTCAGTGCTGAGACAGTGTAGGATTGAGGCATTGGAGGATTGACACCAATTAGACATCTCAAAAGTGTTTTTAAGAGAATTACGGGAATGTTGAACTAAAAATACAAATAGTTTGGGCCCAGAATGTTAAAAAAATATATATGTAATCCAGGCTTGTAAATTTAGAATTCATTGGGTGGGCAATCAGAATTTCACACAGTGAAACAGAAATGTGTCTGAACATCAGGGCTCAAAGGCAATTCATCAAGAACCAATGTATCAGGTGCCAGGCAGGAAATGAATGATTAAGGATAATAATTCACATGAGAAGTGGCACCTGGATGGCTCAGTTGGTTAAGCGACACCTTTGGCTCAGGTTATGATCCCAGAGACCCGGGATCGAGCCCCACATCGGGCTTCCTGCTCGGCAGGAGGCCTGCTTCTCCCTCTCTCACTCCCCCTGCTTGTGTTTCCTCTCTGGCTGTGTTTCTCTCTGTCAAATAAATAAAATCTTAAAAAAAATAATAATTCCCATGAGCATATTCAATACAATGCACACACCTCACTTAGAAAGTATGAACTGTTAGAGAATTATATCCTCCAAAAATGCTACTGTTTCTTTATAACCGGATTGTTTTCTTCTTCCACCTCCTCCTTTTTTTTTTTTTCCTGGCATTTGACAGTTCTTTAACTGAGGGATAGTTATAAAGTTATTTTTTCACTCATAAACACTCTCAGCCCAAAGGCTTCAGGACTATCTTTGCTAGACTCATATCTGTAAAGGAATGCCTCGATTTCTCATACATTGTATCTTGGCTTCTGAGATCAGATGAGATCTGGTGTGTTCAGAGTGGTACAGACATAGACTAATACACTATATCCTGGGAGAGGGGCTGGAGAGTACTTTGAGGAATGTAGGAACCTAGAAACTTTTTTTTAATTGTCTCATTCTCAATCCTAGTACCTTAATATAGACCTCAGAAGTTGGCTTTCAGTGGTTTTCCATCACTCATATATATATTATATATATATATATATAATATATATATTCTCTCTCTATATATATAGAGTATCCCAGTAATTGTATTTGATAGATTTTTAAAGATTTTTTTTAACTTTTCTCCCCAATGACAGTGTTACTATTAAACCAGTAAAAAGACTTAGTCAAACTAATTTGTCACCCTTAATTGGAAAAAGAAAGATTTTGTTTTAATATTTCTCTTGGTATATGTTTGGGGCCTATAGCATTGACAGCTGTCTGGAGGACTGGATTTGGGAGATATGCAGATACCAAGGTGATTCTGGAAGGCAGTTACTTATTTAAGCAAGGTCTGACCGATCGGGATGCTGCCACTATTGTTCTGCAAGATACTGTCCGCACCTGTGGGATCAAAAGTGCATTTGTCTTTGCTTCTCTTGATTGAATCAGATCTGCCATCCTGAGAAGGGGCATTTTAGTGTGGCCAAGTCTGATACTCTGCTCTGGCTACCAGGGCATGGGAAGAGGTAGGAGCTCTCTCCTCCCACTTATAAATTGGGAAGTAGAGAAACTCTACAATACTTCAATAATAGAAGTATCAGATTAATAGAGCTATGAAGGGAAGCAAATGCTGAAGAATAAAAAAAAAACACTTAAATGCCCCTTCCGGCATAATAGGAAGATGAATAGTTTTAATTTTCTCATTTTTTTTAAACATTTTATTTATTTATTTGACAGAGAGAAGCACAGCGAGAGAGGGAACACAAGCAGGGGGAGTGAGAGAGGGAGAAGCAGGCTTCCCACTGAGCAGGGAGCCCGATGTGGGACTCGATCCCGGGATTCCAGGATCATGACCTGAGCCGAAGGCAGTCGCCTAATCAACTGAGCCACTCAGGCGCCCCATTAATTTTCTCATTTTTAACCTATTTTATTATTTACTATAAATGAAACGTATGATCAGCAAACAGTACTTGAAAATAGAAACAATAACAAAATGGATCCTATTTAGTCCCGTTAATAAGTAAAATTGCTAATGCTGAGGTAGGAGAGTCCTGGGGCTGGTGTTAACAAAGTACCACCAACTGGATGGTGTAAAACAATAAAAATGGATTCGCTCACAGTTCTGCAGGCTCAAATTCCCAAAGGGGTCTGCCAGGCCATGATCCCTCTGGGACTGTGGGTGGAATCGCTTTGCCGCTTCCTGGCAGGGGTGGTGGCAGGTAGCCTGGATGTTTCTTGGGCTGTGGTTACCTCACCCCAACCTCTGCTCTGTCATCCAGTGCCTTGCTTTCTGTGTGTGTCTGTCTCCTCATAGTATTTTCCTCTAATTATAAGGATATGAGTCACATTGGATTAAGGGACAGCCTGATGACTTCATCTTAAATTGATGACTTTTATAAACACCTATTTCCAAAAAAGGTCATACCTAGAGGAACTGAAGGTCAAGACTTCAATAGATCTTTGTGGAGGAAGCGATTCAACCTATGACAAGTTCTATGTATTTTCATTATTATCTGCATACATTGGTTTTACATGGCTGTCTACAGGGACATGACAAGGGACATCTTATCCAGCCATGATGCTCAGGTGTTCATGTGTCTACATGTGTCTACATGGAACTTGAATTATCTTATGCTCAGTGGAGTAAGTCAGAAACAAAAAGGCAAATGTTGTATGATTGCACTTATGTCAAGTACTGAAATCAGCAAATTAATGGAGAAGGGAAATATAATAGTGGGTACCAGAGGACTAGGGAGAGAAAGGAATGGGATCCATTACATAAGGGGGACAACAGAGTTTCTGTCTGGGTAGTAATAAAGTTCTGGAAATGGGATGGTGACAATGGGCACACAACACTGAATATACCAAATGTCACTGAGGTGGTCTATTTAAAAGATGATTACAGTGATAAATTGTGTTATATATATGATATACATATTATATATATTATATAGTATATAATAAATATATAATATAATATATAATATAATATATATATTAGCACAATAAAATAATCCTTTAGATATGGACAAGGCACTTAGGTACTTCATCTATTAGTTATTTCCTACTATAATCAAGGTTTTCATATTTTTTAAAGATTTTATCTATTCATTTGTTTGTTTCTTTGTTCATTTATTTGGCAGAGGGAGAGAGAGAGCATAAGCAGGTGGAGCCGCAGGCAGGCGCAGGGAGAAGCGGGCTCCCTGCTGAGCAGAGAGCCGGTATGGGGCTCCACGCCAGGACCCTGGGATCATGACCCGAACCAAAGGCAGGAAGAGGCTTAACCGGCAGAACCATTTAGGCACCCCCACAATCAAGGTTTTAGTCTAGGGTGCGGGTTCATCTGAGGCTTGACTAGGGAAAGAGCCACTTCCAAAGTCAAACCGCTGTTGGCAAAATTCATTTCCATGTGGTGTATGACAAAAAACTCCACTTTCTTGCTGGCTCTTGACTAAAGACCACTTGGAGTTCCTTGCCACATAAGGAATTACAGCCAAAACCACAGTGAGATCACTATTATTAGAATAAATGAAATTAAAAAGCCTAAGGATATCACGTATGTATGTGAGAAACTGTAGTTACTGAACCACTCATCTACTACGGGTAGGAATGTAAAATTGTTTACCAGTTTCTTAAAAGGTTAAGTTATAACCACTACATGGTCTATTCCTCCAACTGCTAGCTATTCATCCAAGAAAATGAAAGCACATCCATCCAAGATCGGCACATGAATACTTATGGAAGCCTTATTTATAATGGCCAAAATCTGGTAATAACTGAAATCTCTTATCTACAGATGAATGGATAAACACAAGTCATTACACCCATACAAGGAAATACTACTCAGCAATAAAAAAAAAAAAATGAAATAGATTCCATTAATGAGAAACCATGGGCTAGTGACAAATGTAACAACATGGATACATTTTTAGGTTTTGCTAACTTAAATCAGACATAAACAGTACTTACTGATCTTATTTCCACAGTTTTCTACTAAAAATAAACTAATCTATATAGACAAAAAAAGGACTGAGGTTGCTGGGGCATGATCAGGAGGGACAGAAAAGGAAGCATGAGAACACTTTTTAGGAGTGATGGAAAAGCTCTGTGTTCTATTGTGCATTTATTGTGGAAAGGTTCATATACTTTTCAAAGCTCCTCAAAATGTAGTCTTCATATTAAAGTATTGTACTTAAAATATCCCTCAAATTGACAAAAATAAAAAAAAAATTATAGCTCAATATAGAAACAAAGTGCTCCATAAAACATTAAGGAAGACTCTCCCTTCCTTTGTCCCCCACCTAGTTATTTCTGTGATACTTACAGTGTGGGCTTAGAAGCAGTAGGAAGTTTCTTTGGCAATTTTGCAACTAAAAACAATTGTTTCACCACTGATACAATTCCCTCTTCTGTCAGCAAGAAATCCATACATTAAGTCTTGGAACTCAACCAAAAGGATTAAAGGGACATCGTGGTGGGATAAAGGAGCATCATACACACTCATTTTCATAAAATAAAAATCCTTCTAACTGCTAAATATGATGATATCTTCTCCACTGTATCCAGATAGAGGGCTTATCAATCTTGATCTATCTATTTATGGCATCATCTAAATGGGAAATGCATTTGCAACTAATAAATTTTGAAAGCAGTCTAAATTCAATGTCTCTTCTTGAAAGTAGATCTGATGTAAGTCGATTTGTATAGATTCATTATGGAAGCGGTACAAAATTTAGTCACAGAACTCAAGCTTGGTAGTGGAAAAACTGGGTCACATGGAGGAGTCAAACTTGTGTGTAAGAAGAAGAAATAGATTTGAAATATTGGAAATGGGACTTTTAGGTATCAAGGGCAGTAGACAAAAGTAAGAAGGTAAGTTAAACGGTGCATTCAGAAAAGATTCTAAACTTGTCTTATTGTATCTCTCATCAGCAAAATAGTTTGAGCGTAAGAACCTCTTTCATTAATTCATTTGCATAGTTGGCTGTTGTCAATTATAATCACAAAGCAAATTAAGTATATTACAAAACAGAATGAAGATGAAATAAAAATGTAAATACATTAAAATCTTGTTTATTTTCTTTATTAATAGGAAAAATGTCTGAGTACCACTTTGTAATATGGTTATAGAAGTGTGTGACTCTATCTTAAATATATATATATATATATATTTAAATGCGTATATTTAAAAATGTATGTATTTTTACTTTGGCTTTAATCTACCCCAAACAAAAAACAAGCTTTAAAAGGTATTTAACATAAATGCAGGGAGTGCTTCATTGGCTTCTTTTTCAATCCTGCCTCTACTTTGGGGGCTGAGTTGCCTTTTGAGTAAGCTTTTATGTAAGAGAAAAGTAAAAACAAATACCTGCATACCTATTTGCCTGACTTTTGCAAGGCAAACAATAAAAGACTAATCCAAAAATTAATAAGAAGTAGTTAGCTCTTAGGGGAAGGAGAACGATTTTTCAAAAACTAAATCTGACCATATCATTCCATTATTTTGGTGATTCCCCAGCTACTCAGGAAGAAAACCAAAGCCTTCACTTACTTACTAGTCTGGTTCCCAATTAAAAGGCAGACATTCCATTTCATTTGAATTTCAGATCAACAAAATTTTTTTATCATAAGCTTATCCCACATGTTATAATGCGTTCTCATTCTTGGCTAACTATTAGCCATAGACAATTATTCTTTTAGGAATACCGTGTCATTGTCTACTTTACGTTTACTTGTCACTGTTTTGTAGTATGGATTGTTTGCTATTTGTAAATCCTTGACTCAGTTTTATAACCACATGTGAATTTTTTTTTGTATGCAAGTCTCATTTCATGCTTTTTTAAATTAAGAGTTGTGGATACTCAATCATGAATATCCTTATTGTCCAAAGTTGATTTTAAAGATGGAATTGAACCATAACAGTAGTTCAAAAAGGAAAAACAACTTTGAATTTGGATTCACATTAGAAGCCCAGCTTCCTCCAGTTCTTTCAGCATTTGCAAGTAAAATGAATTAGTGATTGTTTTCGATTAAGCCTTGAGGTAGCTGGTCTCATTGCTTTTCAGTCATTAGAAATGCTTATTTTCAAGCCCTTGAAAATCCAATCTGCGTTTTGAGCTCCCTTCATTTTCCCCATCTTCAAGCTGTGCCAGGCAGCCCTTCAGTCATGCACAGGCTGCTGAAAACCCTGCTCATCTATTCCTGCCCTCAGCTGCACTCTGGGTCCTGGCGCGCAGAAAATCACCGGGCCTGCAGGGACCTAGGAGAGGGCTCAGGGATCCTAGCCCATGTGAGTGACAGGAGACACAGCTTACCTGGCCAGATGGGGCACCGGTGTGGCTGCTCGGACTGGGGTTTGGGGATCTGTCTCAATGGGACACTTGCTTGCACCTGTAGGGTGGGCCCCCAAGAGGGTGTGGAGGACCTGAGGGCACCCTATCTGGCTCTGGCAGCCAACCCAGGGAGAAGAGGATGAAGAGACCATATGGAAAGGGGCCATGCAAGAGTGTGGCTAGCCTGGGGAGGTGAGGTACAAAGAGACCCACTGAGGCCAAGACATTCACCTCAGGGACTTTAGGGTTCAGGAGCATGTAGAGGTTTGGATGGGTGACCAACAGGAGCAAGATGTCCAAGGACAAATATTCAACAGAAGAAGTCGCCTGGTTCTGAGAGGGGCTGTGGCTCCTGAGGAAAGGGTTCAACAGATCTTTTATGCCCAAATCACTTTAAGACCAATCTTAGGGGAAAGAAGTAAGTGCCCATCTATCTAGTACTCAAACTCCAACCATCATCCAAGTTAGCACTTCTGACCCCACTACAAACTTGACTCCTGAATTTAACCAAATGGTGGGGGTTGGGTGGAAGATGCTTAGATACGAACTAGCTAATGGCTGTCAGTCTTTCCTGGAGGTCAGTCTTTAATTTTATAATGTTAAAGTTGCAACCATTCAGCGACAAAAGCTCCATTCTCCAAGGGAAGGACACAATCCATTATCTCTCTTTCCCCTTAATGGTTTGTGCCTAGGATGAGTGGGGTCCTCCAAAGACAGGGAGTGCGAAGAGGGGTGAGGGAGGTGACCTATCAACTAGGAAAATGAGTAAAAGCAAAGTTTACTCTGCCTCTTCAAACCACACTTACCCCCAAGATATAATGATGAAAGACGAAATATAGGATATTTGAATGCAGAGAGACTTTTGTTTGTAAGCAACAACAACAAAAATCTTCATTATTTTAGTAAAAAAAATTATTGAAGAATACCAGATAGCTGGCCACACAGCCCTGGGAAAGACAGAAAATTCCTGGGAAAAGTCCACTACAAGCATGTTTCAATATGTTAATTATACAAGAATATTTTGTACAACACATGCATTGTTTAGACTCATATCCACAAGTACAGTTTGAATAGAAAATAGAGTGAAAAGAAATATGTTGCAGCATTTACAGGGCTTTGTCTGATTACTGGCATTATTAACGGATTTTATTCTCAATTCCATCTCTTTTTTCAATTATACAAGAAAAAAATATATTTCATGTTTTAATCAGGAAAAAAATTTCATTAAAAAAAAAATCCCCAAATTTTAAAGACCATTTTGTTATCAGTCTTAAAAATCTGGGTTACATTTATATTAAATTACTTTTCCAAGCTTTTTTTTTTTTAATTCCTTTTCATCTACCATCTATTTTGAATATTGTGATTTTTTTTCTTACTATTGATCCTGTATAACCTATAACTCTCTGTATCCAATAAATTACATATTTTCTTTCTTTCCAAGGTAAATCTTTTTCACATTTTCAAAATTGGAATGAGCCTTTCAACTGCTTTATATTTTCATTTTGCTACTGTTTGCATCCCTTGGACAATTTCTTCATGTATATATACATACAAAATTGCATATATATGAAATTGTGTCGCCGCCGGGGGCCAGCCTCGGCAGAGATGGTGGGTCCCGAACCGCGGGATGTCTGGCGGGCGAAATAATGACTCGGAAATCTAATGCAAGCTGACAGACCTGAGGTCAGTCAGGAGAGACCTATGAAGCAGGCTCAGGCACACGCTCTGGCTTTCTAGCTCTAGCTCTGGCTTTGGCCCTCTTGCTCTACTTCTCTCTCCTCTTCTGTCTCTCTACTCTGTCTGCTTCTCTTTCTGCTGCTTTCTTTGCTTCTCTGTTTCTGTCTCTCTTTGCAGGCTCTCTTGATGTTTTCCAGCTCTCTTGCTCTCTCCTCCAAAGCTCTCTCCTCTAAGGCCCTCTTGCTGTTTCTGCCTTTGTCTCTCTGTCTCTTGCTCCGCTCTCTCTGCCTTTGCCTCTCTCTGCGCAGGCTCTCTGTCTTTCTCTCTCAGTCTGTTTCTGTCTATCTCCGTCTCTCAGACTCTCAGTCTCATGGCTTTGTCTCTTCTCTCTTCCAGTCCGTCTTTCTCTCTCAGTCTTCTTCCACTGTCAAGGGTCCCAGTCTTTTATTATTCCCAAGTGAGGAAGTTGGGTGGTGCAGTTAAATCTTTAACTGCTTTTGCACCCACCCTAGAGATAGGATTAGTATTGTTACTGCATTGTACAGAGTGATTGCTTAAACTCACAGAAGTTGAGACCATTGAGGCACAGGGATCAAGATACAGATAAGAGATACAGAGATAGGATTACCAGGAGGAGGATTAAATGGAACTATGTCTTGAATAAGCACACCAAGGACATATTGCCCTGACCCACAGGGTAAGTGGCTTTTCAGATTCTAGGCAGGGAAAGTCCCTCTGGGCTTTCATTCACATTCACAGGTACCTCCACCAGAATTTCTGGTGGCTTGGGCATGGAGGGAAGGGCAGATCATGCACCGTCCCCAACAAAATTATACTTGTGTATGGTGTCTTTTACTTAAGTTCTTAGAATAAATAAAATAGTATTTACTATATGTCAGCTATATACTAGGTCCTGAGTGCTAAACCCTGGAAATTCAGTTCTACACAAAATCAACTGTGTTCACTGAAGTCACATTCCCACAGCAGGAGACACAGTTGTTACCTAGGTCATTGCACAAATGACAAGTGCTTAATTTTGTTCTGTTCTCTGAAAGAAAACTGCAGACCGGTTCCAGATTAAGAGACTGGGGTCTGGATTTAAAATGACTGAATTTTAAATGAAATGAAAGAACTCTGAAGAAGGGATGATTTAAGATCTGAAAAGTAAGAGTCAGGTCTCTTGGAGGCACGGAGGCCGGGGAGGGAGTGTGTAGAGAGGAGATGCTGGTCTTGTCCACTCTGGAGACCATTCCTTTTACGGTGACTTTTCTGACATCTAAACTGAGAAGGATGTTTACTGGGACCCAATTAAATAATGGAAGTAGCTGATTTATGATGGGATTAATGATTAAGTCGTAAAATGAGAAAAAGGAAAAAACTTTGAAGAGGGCAGTACAACTTTCCCACCAGACAGGTGTCCTGCGGATGTATGCGGGCTTCTTCGCCCACACCGCCTACTCTAACTACGCAGCACAGACTGACGGCTGATAAACCAGAGTGTGCTCATTGCTCTGGAGGTTGGGAGGTTCAAGATCAGGGCTCTAGCAGGTTTGGGGGCTATGGGAGCCGCTTCATACACTCTCCTCGCTGTGTGCACATGGAGTGAAATGGGTGAGGGGGCTCTCTTTTATAAAAGCCCAAATCCCATTCATGAAGGCACCGCCCTAGTGACCTAACTACCTTCCAGAGCCCCGCTCCCCAATCCATCACGTCGTAATTAGGCTTCAACATATTTATTTTGGTATTACACATTTTCAGGCTATGGCAAACTTTTTTTTTTTTAAATAGATACCATGACTTGGGCTATAACTTTAACTGATATTTAGTCAAATACTCAGATTTGTCAAACTCTTCTTCCTCTTTATATCCTTAATTTTTTTTTCTTTTAATGTGACATCAGCCAATAACCAGTCTCATCCAATATATGCTTATTTTCCTGGTCCACTCTAACTTTTTTTCTATTCCCCAAGTACATGGGGGTGGGGCTGAGATGAGTTTACAGTCACTCTGTGTATTCTTCTTGTAAATAAAATCTGCTTTATTCTTTATTGCATTGATATCAGTGCCTTGGGAAAGTCAGGACAGACGGAGGCACTTGATCAACACCTATCACAAGGAGAAAGGAAAGAAGGAAGGAAAGGAAAGGAGAAAAAGCAGCATGAAGAGAAGGATGGAGGGGGAGGGGAATATAATATATAAAACAAGAATCTTGTTTGCAAAGGTATGGCTTTAGCTATTGTGTAAAAGTGGCTACCATGTGTAGGCATTTATACTAGGCACAATGAAATGCATCTGTATTTTCTTAGTTATACCATTATAGACACTCCTAAGTAGATATTAATATTCTCACTTAGGAAATTTAAAAACTAATGTTCACACAAGTCAATTATTGAAAATAATAGAACATGAAATACTTACTGAAGTGACAGAATACTGTCCATTGGTAATGTGGGAGACGGAAGCCATGGATCTTGACTTCAGGAATATCAAGGGGTTAGTATAAAAAGGATGGTCACATTTTGATGCTTTATTCCTTTGTTATTTTTATTTAATACAATTATAAATAACTATTTTGTTTTAGTTAACCATATGGTTATTTAGATTGTAAATAATGGAAAGCATATTATGGCATTTTGTGTTCATTTAGTTCTTCCTTTTTATGCTTTGATTTTAGGGTATAATGTTTGGAAATAGTTTTTGGGAAAAAAAGACCAGTTTCAAAACCTGTAACATTTAAATCACAACTGATACTTTCCTAGAGCAAAATAGATATATATTTTCTTTCAGAATTCCTTATAGCATATAGTTATCACTTTGAATACATACTCCCTCCTTACACTGCATGCTATAGATAAAATGCAAATAATTAGTGGAAAACCATAAATTACAAGAGAAGGCATTAAGTTTGGCGGGGGGGGAGCATCTTTGAGAATAATGAACTACTGATTGGGTTTCTAAGAGTTATTTCATTTCATGAAAACAAAAAAATGTGAAGGAAATAGAATAAACTCTTAATTCTGTACAAATCTTCAGTCTCAACAGTGAAAATGTTTTCAATGGAATATGATTATTTTACATAAACCTGATGTAGTTTTCATATTTTTACTGATCAGATATTTCTTATTGGATTAAAACAGGTTAACATGTTCAGGGAAATTATTTAATTTTTAAAATATTAAATCTGTCATGTTAGGGTGATTTAATTCACTTAGGGCAATGCCATCATTAATCTTTAACATTACACACATGCTTTTTATCAATGAATAGTTTTTCTCTAACAATGCATTTCATCTAAGATGAGCTAACTCCTATAAACAGCTAAGTAAGTCACAGATATACGTTTGTGTCTGGATATAGGTGTTACTATTTAATATCTATACCAGTATCACTATATCTGTCTATCTACATCCAGATAGACATGATATCAAACATTTCCAGAGGAAAAGAGACAATGATTTTCATTCAAAATGTCAGAACCATTCTGAAATCCACAAGGCAGCTCTAGAGAACTTTTGCTAAGATAAGTTTGATGCTATATTCTTTGATCCAGCACTGAAATATGAGTAAAAATATTTTGACAGAAAATTTGGAGAGAAAAAGATATTTGGAACTTCTTGTAAGATGAAACAAAACTCATTTTTAAGCCCACATGGCACATAAAATACGAACTCCTCAAGAATATGATGGTAATGCTCCATGGCTTTTACTAGTCCTTATAATGCTGTATACAGACTATGAGTGCAAGGGATATGCACAGGCATGGATGAATTTATTCATCAATCTAAAATGCAATTCAAGAGGAGCGCCTGGGTGGCTCATTCACTTAGACGTGTGCCTTTAGCTCCAGTCATAATCTCAGGGTTCTGGGATCCAGCCCCACATCGGGCTCCCCGCTCAGCGGGAACCTGCTTGCCCCTCTCCCTCTATCTCCTCCTCCTTGTGCCCTCTCTGTCAAATGAATAAATACAATCTTTAAAACAAATAAGATAAAAATTAGAATTCAATTAAATAAAGAAATATGTGTTTCCCCCAAAAATAAGCTGTCTTTATAAAAAGCAATGTTAAGTTGTATGTCTTTACCAGAATGCTTAGCTACACTGAGACTTCAGGAAGCCCTGATGAACAGCAGAAAAGAGAATGCAATCATTGGTGCACAACTATGGCACAGCAAGAAAATAATTTAATGTGGGTGTACCTGCCCCATTTTCCCCCAGTCTAGGAGGATATGTAAATGCAGAACAGTAATGATTTAGATAGTACTAATGTGGCTGAATACTCACTCAGAGGAGGCGGCAGAGGCTTATCAGTGTAAGATTGCCTCTCTGAGGGACAGTAAAGATTACCAAGTTGCTAAACTGGAGGAATCTGTTCTCTTCAGGTGAATTTTTTACATTGCTTGTCTTAGGGAAGGTAGTATACAAAGGGAAAAAAATCATCTTGCAGTTAGAATGCATGCTAAATTTGCAAAGTTCAATTAAGTTCACAGGCCATGAGAAGAAACAGGCATGGAGGAGCCAACCCACAACACTCATCAAAGGGAGAATGGAAAGAAGGAAAGAGAAAGAGTCACGGAAAAAATGAAGAATTATAATTAGTCCAGACAAAACAAAATCTAGTTTTTTCTTGATTTTCATAAACAACATGACTCTTGATCATACAAGAAAGTCACTAATTATCGATAGTCTACTATATGCTGTGCAATTTGTTAAATTACTGTTTTTAACAGCACTGGAAATTCAACGTTAATTATATCTTTGAGATGGGATTGCACCAGCCAAAACCCAATTGTTGTTGATAATAGTAGATAGCTATGTACCTACTCAGAAACTCTGGCATTACCATACTCAAAATTCAGAAGCTGTTGCTAAACCTTTTCCAGAAAATGGATTGTATTGACCATTTGGATTTCCTTACATTGTTTTTCCAAACCATTATTGACAAAGTTTAAGTCTCACGCCCATACAAAAGCTTTTAAAGATAAGAAAATAAGCTGTGCTTTCAAATTATGAAAGTTGTATTTATAATGTGGAAAATGTTTCCAACACTGGAAGAAGTTTCAAAGGAGGTATTCAGGGTAATTTCCAGTTCAGAACATCAAGGGAATAACAAGGTACAAAATTACTATCCTACTAGAAACAACTAGAAAACTAAAAAAAGTATTAAGAGATGACTGTTTTCAAATGTTGGGTATTATAGATCATGAGACTACCACTGTTAAGACAACGAAAGCAAATGAAAGCTATCCTGCCGTTGCTAGTACGTCTGACTCTTGAACAATGTAGGTCTGAACCGCACAGGTCCATACAATCCATCAATTAATCAATAGATGCCATAAGTACTGTAAATGTATTTTCTTTAGGATTTTCTCTTTTTTGAGATTTTATTTATTTGAGAGAGAAAGAAAAAGTAGGGGCAGGGGCAGAGGGAGACACAGACTCCCCACTGAGCAAGGAGTTGGACTTGGGGCTTGATCCCAGGACCTTGAGATCACCTGAGCCGAACGCAGACACTTAATTGACATGAGCCACCCACATGCCCTCCCTATGATTTTCCTCATGAAACTGTCTTTTCTCTAGCTTACTTTATCATAAAAATACAGTATATAGTACACATAACACACAAAACATGTGATAATCAGCTGTTTATGTTATCAGTAGGACTTCTGGTGAATAGTAGACTTTAGTAGTTAAGTTTTTAGGAAGTCAAAAGTTATATGTGAATTTCTGACTGTGCAGGGGATTGGTACTTGTGACCCCTAGTATTCAAAGGCCAAGTGTACTTCCAAAATAGAGATAATTACTGCATTACAGTGAAAAACAAAACTCAGCATCTCTGCTAAAGTACGGAAACAAAAACTAAACTTTAGAGAAGAGAAGATATGAAGATATCTAGGATTCATAAGAGAAATAGCAACATGGACTGGATTGGAAGAGATTATGCTGAGTGAAATAAGCCAAGTAGAGAAAGTCAAGTATCGCATGGTTTCACTTACTTGTGGTGCATCAGGGGTAACCTGGAGGACAGTGGGAGAAGGAAAGTAAAGGGGAACTAGGGTAATCTAGGGAGGGAAACAAAACAACAGAGACTTTGGACACAGAAACAAACTGAGGGTCTTGGAGGGAGGGGGTGGGGGATGGGAGAGCCTGGTGGTGGGTACTGAGGGCACCTATTGCATGGAGCACTGGGTGTGGGGCATAAACAATGACTCTTGGAACACTGGAAAAATAAAATAAATTTAAAGTAAAAAAAAAAATCATCGAGTGTCTGAGTCACTGACTGAGCACTAACGTGTGTATGCATAGAGTGAAAACCTTCAACCAGGAAATAAAACTTTCTTAGGTTCGAAATTTTTTTATCAGAGGTATAGGACTAATAATTCCCATAGCACAGAGAGGACCAAGCGTCATTTAAATTTCCTCCAGCCAGTAAAGAAATTAAATTGAATACATGAGACCTATAGTAAAGATACCAGAATGGCTATGCCTTACAAAGAGCCTTAGATTATTTAGTTTTAGCCTTAGATTTATTATTCTGGTCCCATGATAAAACAGCTTAAAAATGAGTCTTAAAGGCACAGAAGCAATCCACAACTCACTTAACTCTTGGCCAGCAAAAAGGTAAATAAAGGAATATAACAAAATCACATTTCAATAAGAAGACACTTGCAATGTCTGCTATTGAATCAAAAACTACTAGACATACAAACAAGAAAATGAGACAGATAATCAGGAAGAAATAATAGTCAATAGAAACAGAAATGACCTTAAAGGATATTAGGAGGGCTAATATAAGTATGTCCTACCTGCTAACAAATGCAAAACATATTTGCATAATGAGGAGAGAAATGAAAGATACAAAAAAAAAAAGAAATGATAAGGAATATCTAAATGTAAAAATGTTTCAATTACTAAAATGAAGTTTCATTGGATAGAATTACATCAGATTAGAAACTGCAGAAGGAAAAATGACTCAGTTAAGACTAGGAACTAGGTGATATTAACTCTCATCACTTTTCTTTATTGATGACTCAAGTTTTTTGCCAAGGCACAAAGAGGAGTATATATAAACAAATAGAAGAGAAGAGACCATGAGTCCACTCACATAAATATTCTCAGCTAATATTTGACAAATGAGAAAGATAATTTATTGGATAATGGATAATCTTTTCCACAAATGGTGGGAAAAACTAGACACTCATATGCAAAATAAAAAAAATCTAGACAGACTTAACATGTTTCACAAAAGTTAACCCAATTTAAAAACCCAAGGTTGATTGAATTCCTAAATGTAACTTGAAGACTATAAAATTTGTAAATGAAAGCTAGGAGAAAACTGATGTGAGCATAGATTTGGCAATGAGTTTTTAGCTACAATACCAAAAGGTTAATCCATGAAAGAAAAGATTGATTAACTTAGACCTTATTAAAATGAATTACATCTGCTCAATAAAAGACGGTTAAAAGAATCAAGGGACAAACCACAAATGGAGGGAACTATTTGAAAACACATGTCTGATAAAGAACTCTGTATTCAGAATATATAAAGTACACTTAAGAGACAACAGTAAGAAAATAAACTATTCAAATTTAAAATGACCAAAAATCTGGACAGATACCTTGCTAAGGAGGAAGAAAGATGGCAAATAAGCATATGAAATGATATCCAACATCACTTATCATCAGGGACATTCAATTCAAAACTACAATGAGATACCATTACCCACCTCTGAAAATTTCTAAAACCCAGAACACGGACATGACCACATACTGTTGAGTGTGCAAAACAACAGGAATTCTTACTCACTGCTAGTGGGAATGCAAACTGATACAACCATTTTGAAAGACAGTTTACAAGTTTCTTGCAGAGATAAACCTGATCTTGCCATAAAATCCATCAACTGTCCTCCTAGATATATACTCAGCTGATCCTGAAACACAAAAACCCACATGCAAATATTTATAGCAGCATTATTCATCATTGCTAAAATCTCCAAGCAACCAAGATAGCCTTCAGTAAGTAAACTGATAAACAAACGGTGGCATATCCAGCCAATGCAATATAGTTGTTAAAGATTTACTTATTTTAGATTTAGAGAGACAGTGAGAGAAAGCCTAAGTGGGATAGGCAGACAGAGAGGGAGAGAGAATCCTAGGCAGCCTCTGCTACTGAGCACAGAGCCTGGGTCAGGGCTGGATCCCATGACCCGGAGACCATGATGTGGGCTGAAGCCAAGAGTAGGATGTTCAACTGACTGTACCACCCAGGAGCCCCTGTTCAATGTAATGTTTTTATCTTTTAAATATTTATTTTTTTTAGAGAGAGAGAGAGACCATAAGCCAGGGGAAGAGGCAGAGGGAGAAGCAGGCTCCCTGCTGAGCAGAGAACCCATATGAGGCTTGATCCTGGGACCCTAACATCATGACCTGGGTCAAAGGCAGACGCTTAACCATCTGAGCCACTCAGGTGCCCCTCAGTGTAATATTTTAAATAATAAGAAAGGGACACCTGCATGACTCACATGGTTAAGTATCTGCCTTAGGCTCAGGCCATGATCTCAGGGTCCTAGGATGGAGCCCCCTTCAGGTCATGCTCCCCACTCAGTGGGAAGTCTGCCTCTCCCTCTCCTGCTTCCCCTGCTTGTGCTCTATTACTTTCTCTGTCAAACAAATAAATAAAATCATTTTTAAAAGATTTTAATCATTTAAAAAGATGGTAAGAAGAAAGCAGCTGTCAAGCTACAAAAGAACATGGAAGAACTTTAAATGTACGTTGCCAATAAAAGAGGCCAGCCTGAAAACACTACACCTGGTGATGCCAATTATGTGAAATTTGTGAAAGACACAACTATAGATAATAATGATTAGTGGAGCTAGAGATCTGGGGGAGGGAGAGATGAAATGGTGAAGCACGGGGAGTTTTTAGGGCAGAAAAACTACTCTGTAGGACACTGTGATGTTGGATACATGACATCATACATTTGTCAAAATCCATAAAATTCCACAGCACAGAGTGAATGAACCCTAATGTGTACAAATTAAAACAAAAACAAAAAATCTAGAGGTTGCAGAATCTCAGGAAGGAATGCAGACTATTGACAAGAGAAGCTAACAGCATTACAAGTATATATAAAGCAACTTCAGGGAAGGGAGTAGGTGCTCAGCTCAGTAAGTTTCCAAGAACTCAATCCTGGCAAAAATCCCTGGGAAGCTTGAAACTGAGATAATAATTGTGTGTTATATTAGGTCACTAAGTTTTGAGGGGTAATATATTGCAAGAGATAATGAATATAGTCGGTTA
Source organism: Spilogale gracilis (assembly GCA_004023965.1). Classification (NCBI taxonomy): domain Eukaryota; kingdom Metazoa; phylum Chordata; class Mammalia; order Carnivora; family Mephitidae; genus Spilogale; species Spilogale gracilis. The sequence continues at coordinate 61,720 of PITA01003166.1, forward strand.
TTTTTTTCATCTCATTAAAATGCTTTCCAACTTGACCCATCATATTCTAACATCCCTCCATAGCATGCATTCCCTATTTTTGCTACTGCTTTCATACCTAGATCAGAAACCTAAGGTTGTCCTCAGGAACTCTTACTTCCTTACCTCTAAGAAGTCTGTGGCTAAACTATGTTACACTGATCCACTCTCTGTGCTTTGTGTCTACTAATAATACCTTAAGCCACGCACTGGATTCCCGGAGTCACGGAATCGAGCCCCACATCAGGCTGCCTGCTCGGCAGGAAGCCTGCTTCTCCCTCTCTCCCTCCTGCTGCTTGTGTTCCCTCTCTCGCTGTGTTTCTCTCTGTCAAATAAATAAAATCTTAAAAAATAAAAAAAAATAAATAGATAAATACCGAGAAGAGTCTTTTTTCTACATCTCTTATTGACATTGTTTCCACACTTCAGCTTGTGCCAACTGTTCCTCTCCCCACATTCAATCTGTCCTCAGCTTGCTTCTTAATAAAGAAAGTAACTGTTGCAAGCATCTCTGCTCAAAGGTTCTAATCAGGTGAGGTCCACATTCTTTGGCTTATGAAACAGGTTTCATGACTGAAATTCTTGAAGGTAAGAAGAAAATCATATTCATATTTTTTTCCAGAATTTTGCAAACTACTCGTCATAGGGTCACGTGCTCAATAAGCATTTATTGTATAATTAGATATTGAGAAGTTCATGACTGTTTTGGTTAATGAATGGATGAGAAGGATTGGTGTCTAGATGCCAGGATAAACTTGAATAGCTTTAGTATATATGTATTTGTCTGTCTGTATAGCATTTTATTATATAATGTAGTAGGATTCCATTATACAACTGCAATGGAAAATGAATAAACCTTCCTTTAGTGTGGTAGCATTGAGGTTAGATAATCTAATCATTAAATGTAATGGTTTCAATATAATGATAACTGGTTCCAGGTAATCCACTTAAAGGAATGTCTAAAACAGAGGAATTACTTTGATACATTTAATTGAAAAATCACCCCCCCACACACATACAGCCCTTGAGCGACAGAGAAGGGAGCTTGGGGGAGAAGGGAACGCAGGGGAGGGAGGGAGAGAGTGAGTGAGAGAGAGAGAGAGAGAGAGAGAGAGAGAGAAAGAGAGAGGAGGCTATATCTTTGGATCACAAATAAATATTACCAAAACAGTGACGCCTGAGTGACCCAGTGAGTCAAGCGTCCGACTCTCAATTTTGGCTCAGGTCATCTCAGGTGTGAGACTGAACCCTACATTGGGCTCACCCTAGGCATGGAGCCTGTTTAAGAATCTCTCTCTTCCTCTCCCTTTCCCCTTGGCACCCACCACTCACATGCACATGTTACATGCTCTCTCCCTCTCTTAAAAAACAACAACAAAAAAATTAAAAAGTTAAACAAAAAAACACTGTCTAAAAATATTACCAAAGGAAGGATGCCTGGGTGGCTCAGTCAGTTAAGCCTCTGCTTTTGACTCAGGTCTTGATCTCAGGGTCCTGGGATGAGGTTCCACATTGGGCTCCTGGCTCAGTAGAGAGCCTGCTTCTCCCTCTGCCTGATGTTCCCTCAACTTGTGCTCTCTCTGACAAATAAAATCTTTAAAAATATGACCAAAGGATACCATAAGAGGTAGAACAAAATAACTCAGAAGAAGCAATGATAAGTATAAAATAGAAGATGAAATGTCAATTTGAGTAGGCATAGTATCTTGATGAGAGTCAATTATAAGGAAGCCTATAGAAAGATATAGAGTTTAATATACTATGCAAAGGGAAGCCACGATAGATTCTCTTTATTTTTTCAAATTTAAATTCAATTAGTTAACATATAGTATATTATTAGTTTCAGAGGTAGAGTTCAGTGATTCAGCCATGATAGAACCTTTTTTTTTTTGTTTAAAGAGTTTGTTTATTGGGGCGCCTGGGTGGCTCAGTTGGTTAAGCGACTGCCTTCGGCTCAGGTCATGATCCCGGAGAGCCGGGATCGAGCCCCACATTGGGCTCCCTGCTCGGCGGGAAGCCTGCTTCTCCCTCTCTCACTCCCCCTGCTTGTGTTGCCTCTTTGGCTGTGTTTCTCTCTGTCAAATAAATAAAATCTTTAAAAAAAAACAAAAGAGTTTGTTTATTTATTTGACAGAGAGCTAGATCACAAGTAGGCAGAGAGGCAGGCAGAGAGAGAGAGAGAGAGGAGGAAGCAGGCTCCCCGCTGAGCAGAGAGCCTGATGCTGGCCTGGATCCCAGGACCCTGAGATCTTGACCTGAGCCGAAGGCAGAGGCTTTAACCCATTGAGCCACCCAGGCGCCCTCAGCCATGAGAGATTCTTAAGAAGAAAGGCAAAAGTCAATCTCATGATCAGAAAAGGAACACTTTTAGAGAACCAAAGAATCACTTGGAGATCTGGTGGAAATATATCCTGACCTCAGATAAAGTTTTCTGTACTTTTAGGAGGAAAAACAAACTGGTCATGGAATAAAGCAAGACAAGAAGGAGAAAACACTGAAGGAACATTATTTGACTTCCAGTACAAGTTCATAATCAGGAAAAATAATCACTTAAAATTGCATTTCAATTACTTGACTGGAATGAGATTAATGATGTATATAATATAGTTTGCCAATATGAAGATGATGATATTTACAAAGAACTATCAACATTGAGTAACTATTTTAATGTTTATGATTAGAATTGCAGATCACATGTTGGATTTTGGCTCTCCAAGAGACAGTAGAATAATTTCAGCTTGAAATTATAATCGGCTACTTCATAAAAAACGTCTATGGAGAATTTGACATCCTCAGATCTTTTTTAAAAGATTTTATTTATTTGACAGAGAGAAACACAGCTAGAGAGGGAACACAAGCAGGGGGAGTGAGAGAGGGAGAAGCAGGCTTCCCGCCAAGCAGGGAGCCCGATGTGGGGCTCGATCCCGGGTCTCCAGGATCATGACCTGAGCCGAAGACAGTCGCTTAACCAACTGAGCCACCCAGGCGCCCCCAAGATCTATTTTTTGAAGGTTAGTTGTGAATAAACCCATGCTGTTCCACTGAAAGCCTTTATTTAAAACAAAATTTAATCACTGAATGTGCAAATGAGGAAAAATTTAATTTTTTTCTAGTGGGAAGAAAACTAAGAAATAGAATTTCTAGGGTATGCAAGAAAATATTTTGTCAGGTAAGCTTAGAAAAGACACATGTGAAGTAGGATTACATCCTATACTTAATTGGCTCCCATTAAATATTTACAATCTAAGGAGAACATGAAACCATGGGGAAGTACATGGAACTATACGGTAACATACTTCTGTAGGTATATGGAATTCAACAGGTCAAATAAAAATAGAGAAAAGATTAAAAATAGGCAAAAATCATAGGGAACACAAGATAAGTTGTTTTATGTACATCTGGTGAAGAGAAGAAAGTGACAACTCAGTGCTGGGTCCTCAAGGAAGCAAAGCAAAACCAAACTGATTAATCAGAGAGTGGCTGAGCGATCAGAATAAACCCACCTGTAGCTAACTATTTTGTTTTCTCAACTCATATTCACTGAAGCAGAATTTCTATAATTTTATATCTTGTGAATTGTTTTTCCTGGAAGTTAACTTTATAGTTTTATAAACTTTCAAATAACCCTCTTCTCAATGGCTTCTTATTTTCCAGTCATTCCGTAGTGCCATTAAATGATTTGCTATTCAAAATTTGCCATTCAAACTCTTTAGAATTATTCAATTATCCCAGTATTACTTGCCGACGGTTGAGTGTGTTCACTCTCATAATTGAGTTTCTTTTATCATCCCATTTTATGTTTATTAAATTATCTGTAAGTTCTTGTGCTTTGAATTCTGATGGACAAGGAAATCACACAATACTTGCTTTCTGTTTTAATTGCACCAAATCAGTTCTGATGGCAAGGTATTAGAAACAAATTCCTTCGAAGTAAATTTCAGAAACCCGCAGGCTTTAATTTACTTTTTGGTCTACATCATTTCAATTTAGAAAGACAATTTCTTCTTTTCCTCTTGAGGAACACATGCCAGCTCCACTCTCTCACTGATGAGCGACCCCCCATCCCGTGCTCCACGTCTTTACACACACACACACACACACACACACACACACACAGAGTCTGGTAGGTAATTATAATTTTGGATTATAATCTGTATATTTAAAAGTAAACTTTTATATGCCAGTTATATCTTAATAAAACAAAAAATAAAATTAACCCCCCCTTTTGTAGTTATTGAAAAGACAAACTATATATTTGTATGTATATATTATTTATGATAATGACCTCTTCAACTATGTCAATCATGTATTTCAATGCAGAGCATATCCAGAAGTAGGAGGTAATTTTACTGAGACTGTCTTGTTTTGTCATATTTTGCTTAAAATAAATGTGTTATAAGAAATGCAGTATTAGTTTTGTTGATTGTTTTCTTCACTGTAGAAGGAAACCACCAATAAAACTAAAAGGCAACATAGAGAATGGGAGAAGACATTTGCAAATGACATATCTGATAAAGGGTTAGTATCTAAGATCATAAAGAACTTCTCAGACTCCACAATAATACAGTCAAGAAATGGGGAAAACACATTAATAGACATTTCTCCCAAGAAGACATCCAGATGGCTAACAGACACATGAAGAGATGCTCGACATCACTCAAGAGGGAAATGCAAATCAAAAGCATGATGAGATACCCCCTCACATCTGTCAGAAAAACTAAAATTAATAGTTCAGGAAACAACAGATTTTGGTGAGGGTGCAGAGAAAGGGAAACTCTCTTAACTTTTGGTGGGAATGCAAACTGGTGCAGCCAGTGGAGAAGACATATGGAGGTTCCTCAAAAAGTTAAAAATAGAACTATATTATAAGCCAGCAATCACACTACTAGGTATTTACTCAAAGGATACAAAAGTATAGACTTAAAAGGGCACATGCACCCTGACATCTATAGTAACATAATCAACAATAGCCAAGTTATGGAAAGAGCCCAAATATCCATCAACTGATGGATATATAAATATCCAGATAAAGATGGATATATAAATATAAATCTTTATATATGCCATATCTTTATCCATATCTATTCATCTTTACACACACACACACACACACACACACACACACACACACACAGGAATATTACTCAGCCATCAAAAAGAATGAAATCTTGTCATTTGCAACAACATGGATGGAGCTAGAGCGTATTATGCTAAGTGAAATAAATCAGGTAGAGAAAGACAAATACCCAAATACCATATGATTTCACTCATATAGAAGTAAAAAACAAAACATATGAACATGGGGAAGAGGGAAAAAAGAGGAGAGCAAACCATAAGAGACTCTTAACTAGAGAGAACAAACTTAGAGTTGATGGAGGGAGGTGGGTGGGCTGTATGGGCGATGGGCATGAAGGAGGACACTTGCTGTGATGAGCACGGAGTGCTGTACGGAAGGGATGAATCACTAAATTCTACTCCTGAAACGACTATTACACTGTAAGTTGGCTAACTAGAATTTAAATAAAAATTTGAAACAAAGAAGGAATGTAATATCACTTCGAATTAAAGAGAAAATATTAGGTAAAACCTTTTCCCTGCAGTAGGGGAAGAAAATGATATTAAGTCCCAAGTCAGATGTTTTATTTATAATGAGAAAAATATTTATTTATAATCATAGATCCTTCCTAACTGCAGACAAGATGCCAAGTAGATACACCAATGTGAAGTACAATTGGAGGAGTAGAAAATATAAACACAGAGTAATGGAAATGAATCTGCAAATAACTACTGGGGTTAAAATTAAAACCAAAGCAAAAGGAAAGAAGTAAATGAAAACCAAACACTGACCTCCTTCGAAGGAAGCCAGGCACCAGATTTATATTTAATATAATATTTTGCCTCACATTCTCATTGAAAAGTTTGTCATGCAGTTGTTGATGTATTCTTTCTTCTTGGTCAATATAGAGGTTGTAAGTGTGGTCATAGTAATCATTTAGATATTTAAATGTTTTGCATATAAAACAAATATATTCAAACTTCCTTCACTAAATGTATATAGCAGTAATTATTCATCAGAAAATAACAGTTCTGGGAATGTTACATGCAAGCACCAGTAAGCATCATTTACTGTGGCCTAATTTAAACGGATAATCATAAATTCAGCTACGTGTGTGCATGTAGACACATATACACACACTTTATATGAATACTACTATGTATATTTTACATATAATTACATATATATAGTACTGAAAATACAATATAATTACATTAAAATGGCCATTTGAGGGGTGTCTGGATGGCTCAGTTGGGTAAGTGTCTGACTCTTGATTCTGACTCAGGTCATGATCTCAGGGTCAGGGTCGTGAGACTCAGCATTTTCAGTAGGGGGGGGTTTGCTTGAGGTTCTCTTTCTCTGTCCCTCCCACTTTTGCTGTCTTTCTAAAATAAATAAATCTTTAAAAAATGTCCACTTGATTTAGTCTTATGAGACAAATCAGAATTATGTAGATGAGTTTGAACTGAATCATCTATTTCTATGTTATCCTTCTTTGGTGTCTTATTTGCCAGTAAAAGCCGCCGATTACTGTATAAAAAGAGCTAGTCCCACATTATTTCAACAGAAATTCAAATAGGAAGAAAAATTTATAACAACAAAAGTCAAAAGATTTCTCAGTTATTTCTACCGTTTGGGGAGGTTAGCTAGCAGATAACCTATGGATAATAACTATATCTGCATTAATCATCGCCCAACCTTTACAACATACTTGTCGACAAATTCTACATTTTGTTCCTGAGGTGACTTGCAAATATTCAGGAAAATGCAGTTTAATGGCTACCACAGGAACCAAATAGAGGAGGAATAGAAAAGGTTATTTTGCAAGAAACAAAAAAATGGAAAGAGCCAATTTAAAGAAGTAAGATTGTGCCCAGTCATAGCATTGTGCTCATTAATTTGGAAAAAAAAAAAAATTGAGATTAGTGACTCCATATTTGGGATGACTGAAATTTTCAGGGGACTGAGCATAGCGAATGAGAATCACGACATTGAATTACCCCAATGGGGCATGTTACCAGGCATTTCTGTTTGCTTGCTTGCTTTGTTTGTGTTCAGCCCTTCAAGTAGCTTCATAGAATCCCAGACACTCCTGATCCAAGACCCGCATCTGCCTTTAAGACTTGAGAAGTCTTGGAGTGCCTGGGTGGCTCAGTTGGTTAAACAACTGCCTTCAGCTCAGGTCATGATTCCAGAGACCCGGGATCGAGTCCCACATTGGGCTCCCTACTCAGCAGGAAGCCTGCTTCTCCCTCTCTCGCTCCCTCTATTTGTGTTCCCTCTCTGCCTGTGTTTCTCTCTGTCAAATAAATAAAATCTTAAAAAAAAAAAAAAAAGACTTGAGAAGTCTTAAAGCTTTAAGAAATTTGTGCTTTCCTCCAGTATTTAGCAGTCATGGTTTGGGGATGGCTTGATGCATTGCGCTCACGGTCAAGACAGATCAGATTTAATTTGACATAACCAATAAAAGTTTCAGGTTGCAAATGAAAGAGTTACCTTCGTTAAAATGGTCTGAGAGTTGGGTCTCTTTAAAAGGTACTCTCAGTCACTTAGAGCCCGCATACTGCAAAGGTGAATCTTCACCAAACATTTATTCCATTTTTAGGAACAATAAGCACTTTAGTCTAGATTTACCTACTCAAATGTTGCACATATGAATCTCATCTTTTATTTGTATTACAGAGGAAAAGGAGGATGAGAACAGCTAAGTAGCCACACAAAAAAAACTGAAAAATTAAGTGTATAAGTGTGTGCTAAGAGGATATGTTTGGGTGTGTATATTACATACAGGTGTGTGCCCCAGCACGCATATATTCTAGGTTGTTCCAGCCACAGTAACTTTTTCGTCTCTCTGGTTCACCAGTGCTCCTAGAACAGCATCTTGGCACCATATTAGATACTCAGTAAATAATCTGATGTCTAGGTAAGTGCAAATCTAATAGAAGATTTAGCTATTTGCCACAGTGAAATATGTTTCACAGCACAACTCGAAGGGGGCGTCTTAACCCCAGCACCATTAGCATATAGGAGCAGATAATTCTTGGTTGTAGGGAGCTGCCGCACACATTGTAGAATGCTCAATAGACCCCTGGCCTCTACTCACCGCTGCCATAGCACCCCCTCCCCAGCTGTGACACCAAAAATGTCCCCACAGCAAGAACAGAAGATGACAGCATTCCTCCCAACCTCTTGGGAAACGAACACGCCAAGGGTAAGACACTGGAGGAATATTCTGATCCCACTTCCCTGACTTACCTGGCCAGGGAACTGCTGTGGGGAACACCCACCCATCTGCTCCCGGATTTTGTCGGTTTCAGACGCACCCCTGAACATGCCGCCGCCACTCTCTGCTCTGCTGTGGAGCAAAATCTTCTCCTGCACGGGGAAGCTCTGTGATTTGTAGTGTGAATTCAGCTGCAGGCTGTGGAGAGTCCTTGAGGGAAACCAGGTGTCTGCTGCACCGAACCACGCCCTAGAGCTAAGTTCTTGGTAAGGAGTGTTCTGTCGGTAATAAGGTTACTTGAGTTCCTTCTTTCTGATTCTCCTGTCTTATTTTTAAAACTTGTTTCCTACTTGGAAGAAAACATAAAAGCATTACTTATTTACCGCCCCCCCCCAAGAAACCCCAAATTGAAGAAAATCTAGGTCTATTTTTCCCTTGATTTGATCCTAAGCAGAAAAGCTGGCAAAATCAGTATTTTCTCTATGGCGAAGTGGAGGTTGAAATGTGGGCCCTTAATTCATGTCTGAAAACTAATGGTTGCTCCATAAATATTTACTAGATGAGCACAGTGAGACCTGGGATTAGACGAAACAGGGGTCAGCTCCCCTCCATCTACTAAACCCAAAGTAAAACTGATTGCCTCGAGTTGTCATTATAGAGAGGGTGGGCATGTTGACCAAGCAGAATGTCACTTTAATGGGTAAAAGAAAACTGATGGGGCGCCTGGGTGGCTTGGCCCTTAAGCCTCTGCCTTCGGCTCAGGTCATGATCCTAGAGTCCCCGGGGTCGAGCCCCACATCGGGCTCCCTGCTCGGCGGGAAGCCTGCTTCTCCCTCTCCCACTCTCCCTGCTTGTGTTCCCTCTCTAGATGTGTTTCTCTGTCAAATAAATAAATAAAATCTTTTAAAAAAATTTTAAAAAAAAGCAAGCTGAGAACCCCTGCATAAATGAATCCCAGTGCTCTCTCAGTTAAGGTGACCAAAATACCTGCATGTTTTTGCCTTCCCTCAAACAGCTGAATTCTGTTATGCTACACAGAGCCGGGTATCCTCAAGCACACAGCTCAGCTCCCAGGATGATAAGTGACAAGAGTTACTGTTCCCAAGAAATGTGTTTCCTTTAATCAGATCAAATTTGTTGTTTGCTCTTTTGATAAATCCTAGTTGTGCTTTGTCTATTCCTCTATTAGCTGAGTTTTCTTCTTCCAAGTTAGAGACAAAGGTTCTTAATACATTTTAATTTACACCTCTCTTCTAGTTAAAAAATTAGAAGCATCTTCTGAGGTTGTATGACTTGGTTTTATATTTTCACAATATTTAGGTGGTATGTGCAGCACATTTAAAAATAGATGCGGGGCGCCTGGGTGGCTCAGCCATTAAGCTTCTGCCTTCAGCTCAGGTCATGGTTCCGGAGTCCTGGGATCGAGCCCCGCATCGGGCTCCCTGATCAGCAGGGAAGCCTGCTTCTCCCTCTCCCATTTCCCCACTCATGTTCTCTCTCTCGCTGTCTCTCTTTCTGTCAAATAAATAAAATCTTTTTAAAAAAATTTAAAGTATGGATTTTCAATCTTTCTTTGAATTTTCTGTGTTTGTGTATGTCTTGTTAAGTGATTCTTTACCCTGTAGTCATATAGATATTCTTTTATATTGTGGCTAACAATCAGGAAGTTTTTTTTTCCACATATAAGCCTTTAATTACATAAAATACATCTGTGCACAAAATACAAAACAGGGATCCATTTGTATTTTGTTCATATATTTAAAAAAACTCATCCCAGTATCATTTATTAATTATTTCATCTTTTCTATCTAGTCTGTAAGGCCATCTTTGTTATGTGCCAAAGCCTCCGTATGTGTGTGTGTGTGTGTGTGTGTATCCACTGCTTTTCTCCATGCTCTTTCCTGGAATGGGTTAAAAAGTGGCAGGACAACACCACAGGAAGTGTTGAAGTGAAGGCGAATAAAGAGGGCGTCCATGAAAAAGTTCAGCAATATTGACAGTGAGAGAAAGAGAGAGAGAGAGAGAGAGAGCGCGCGCGAGCGCTATTACACAGGGGAGTTAATCAAGTTAGCAAACATAGCAAGGAAAATAGGAGGTAGTTTCTCACTGCTGAGAGAAGAGTGACACATTTGAAAGGGAGGAAACTACAATGATCCCTGTGGTGTTGGAGAGAAATTGCTAGAGGTAGATATACAGAGATGTGTATGCTGGATTTACACACACACACACACACACACACACATACGCACGCACACACACATGCACACGCATGTAACTTCACACACAGTGAACACTGAACATGCCTCAGTTTAATCTCTATATACCGTGCTCTGATAAAAGGAACCAGGACTCTTTGAAGAGATGGCTGAATGGCTCAGAGAATACAAGATGAGTATAGAACATCTTGTGGCAACAAAGAAATGCTCCAATAAGAATGGGAACATGTCAAAAGCACACAAAGACCACACTGAAGGGGCCCCTACTGGCAAATTTTGGAGAAGGGGAACATGGAAAGGAATAATAGTTAATAGTAATAGATTCTAACCCACTGGATAAGGAATAATATTCCATCCTCTGCTGTATAAGACAAGTCAAAAATGTGGGTATTTGTGTCATACAACATTGTCAACCATGGGTCTAGATCCATCACCACATCAGAGGACCGTTTCCTTATTCCACATGAAAATAAAAACTAAATCAACAAATACTATCAAATTCAAAATGGTGTCCAGGATTTAGTAGTGAAAATGCTCCAGATACGAATATCACACTTGGCTTTGCCAGAATAAGAGGACAGAAGCAACCAACACATGTTGTGAGGTCTGTGTTAACTATAACACGAATTGCAGTATTTTCACAAAACTGTGCCTAAGGATCTGGAGAATGAGGTAGTTGAACACAAGAACTAAACATAATATTTTTTTGAGAAAGTTAGCACAGTGCTATGTAACTTTATGAATTGTTTGATTATAGTGTAATAACTACAAGGCTTAAGTATTTTCGCATCTTTCATGCATCCATATGGTATCACACCCAGATACGACAATGTCCAGGCCTCTTGGTCTCAATGATATTTACAGAACATTCTAGAAACCCACAACAGAAAAAAATATATATACATTCTTTTCAAGTGCACATGATGGACTATATGTAAGTTTGACCAGAACTTGAAGGCAGTATGTAGAATATTTTCTGACCACAGCAGAACCCAATTAAATATCAATTAACAATAAGGAGCAAACCTACAAGTATTCCCAAACATTTCTAATCTATGAATCAATGACAAAGGAATGATAAGGAAGAAAATTATAAAAATATTTTGAACTCCATAACAATAAAAATAAAACATCAAAATGTGGGGATTGCAGGAGAAGCTATGCTTGGAAGACATCTATACCTTTAAAGTTTATATTGAAAAGAAGAAAAACCTAAAGTCAATGACTGTAGATTACATTTTAATCAGCTAGAGGAAAAAAGAAGCAAAGCAAATAAAAAATAATTTGAAGAAAGAGGATATAAAGGTAAGAGCAGAAATAAAATAAGGAACTGACAACAATAAAGATAATCAAAACCAGAAGCTGGTTCTTTCAAAAGAGCAACAAAATTTATAAATCCCTGGCTTCAGTGATCAAGAAAAGAGAGAGGGGCCAAATTACCTTATGAGGACTGAAAGAGACCGTAAACCAGTTTAATAAATACTTGAGCAGACACTTCCCAAGAGAAAGCCTGAATAGAAGCACCTGGAAAGATCCTCAGGGTCATTAGTCATGGGGGGCAATCACAAATTAAAAGCATAGTGAGAGATCATTAAGCCTCCTTAAGTGACTAAAAGTTTGAAAGACCAGCGATACTAAGTGTCAGGGAGAATGTGTAGCCATCACCATGTTCTGCTTCCGGGAGAGTGAGCTGGGACATTCACTTTGTAAAGGAGCTTGGTCCTCCATTCAAAGCGAATCACATACAGGACCAGTGATTACATTCCCAGACATTTACTCAAGATAAAACACATGCCCCCCTCAAAATACTTATATGTGAACATTCACAGAAGCTTGATTCAAAATATCCACAAACTGCAAAATCTCAAATATCCATCAACACTTAAATGGAAAAAAATGGCATATTAGCAACGAGATAGAATGAACTCTTGATGCCTTCAACATCATCAGGGAAAGGACACAAAAGAGCACATAATTATGAAATCTATTTACATTTATGAAGTTCTGGAACATACAGAGTTAAGGATGGAAACTAGATAGAAATTAAAATAATGGTGACCTCTGAGCATGAAGTAGGAGGACTGACTGGAAAGTGAGCATAGAAGAATGTTCTAGAATGAGGAAAATGGTTTATCTCTTTATTGGCAGGTCTTTCTAAGAGTGAGCATTAAACTCACTGAGCTATATGCTTACAGTCTGCATTTTGTTGTATGAGAATTTCATATCAATTTGAGAAAAATGAAAAGTTTTCACAAATGATTGTGGTGCTTTTTAGAGGTTTTTTTGGGCTTTTTTTCCCAGATGCATTGTTTATATAAACAATTCATATTTATATCTCAAATCAAAAATCCCTCACCCCTTTTAGTTTGTGTCATACTTCATGTTTGCTGAAAGCAACAGACTAATCTAATATCGTTTTATCAAATTTGACATTCCAGATATATTTTAAAGTGAGCCAAGAAATAATGCCGGTGCACCAGAAAAAGACGAATAGCACAGGGAACCTGCTGCTGCTCCAGTAAGGCCATTCAGGGCTGGAGTACTTGATGCTGTCTCCAAAAACCTTCGCGTGGTTTTCAGAATTAGAAATGCAATTGTTAGGGCACCGGGGTGGCTCAGTTGGTTGGGCGACTGCTTTCAGCTCAGGTCATGATCCCAGAGACCCAGGATCGAGCCCCACATCGGGTTTCCTGCTTGGTGGGAGGCCTGCTTCTCCCTCTCTCACTCCCCCTGCTTGTGTTCCCTCTCTCGCTGTGTTTCTCTCTGTCAAATAAATAAATAAAATCTTAAAAAAAAAAAAGAAATGTAATTGTTTCAATGTCCTTAGAAGACCTTATACCCACAGGAGCTGCCCTCTGCTAATGAAACTGACTAGAGACGGATGTATAGACCAGTGTCCCCTCTTATTGTATCTGGGAAAACTTCACAGCAATAAAATTACTTACAAGCACGGTGTCAAAAACAAAGGGAATGTTTCTTTTTGGCTGTTTTATTTTGACTACGAGGTGGCTAATGAAAACAGTTGATATGTTCATGCCTTAAAATTACCATACCTATCTTTTGAAGCCATTTTGTATTTGCTATGACAAATTCTTGCCCTTCTTAATTATGGACAAAGATATAAATTTTTTTTCCACTTTATTTTTTGAGAGAGGGAGCATGAGAGCAGAGAGACGCAGGTGTTGGAAGAGGCAGAGGGAGAGGGAGAGATAGAATTTTAAACAGGTTCCATGCATAGCATGGAACCCAACATGGGGCTCGATCTCATGACCCTGAGATCACTCATGACCTGAGCCGAAACCAAGAGTCAGATGCTTAACCAACTGAGCCATCCAGGTGCCCTTGTACAAAGATACTATTTAAAATATTTTGCATACTTTTAAATTTATTAGCAAAGCTTGATCTCTATGCGAAGCAACACAAAATAACTGATATTCGAATAGAGTCATATTCGGTTCATTTCCTGGAACAACGCAGGGAAGCACACTTGGATAAGGCTTGGACCCTAGATGGAGGGTGAGAAAAGAAGAGAGAGGGCTCCAGCAACTGAGCTCCAGAAAGGTCGACAGGAAATAAATTCCAACCTTTAACTGGTCATTTTAAGAGAAGGTAGAAAAGTTCCAGGAATTTATCTTAATAGAGGAGGGAAACTTGAAAGCTACAGATCTCTGGTGCCTCAGGGAGCAATTCCACGTGCTCCTGCTCTGTAGCTATTGTGTTGCCGCTCCAAGCATTGCCCGGGCACCACCGCCCTGGGAGGCTGCAAGAGGGAAGCCGGTTATTTTTCTTTTGCAACTTTCTTATTTTTTTTTCCTCCTAATATCATCTCTTGAAGGCACGGAGGCCAGTATTTGTATAGTTAATAGACACATTTACTTATTTATTTACCAGACTGCCTGTCACTGTGTTTCACTTTGAAGCACTGAGCTTCTCTCATGAGAAATGGACCATTTTCTTCTATAGAAATAGACTCAGCAGGACTGCTGTGGAGCTGTGGGTTGATTTTTAGACAAAGTTTTGCTGGAGGGGTTTGGAATTAAGTGTATCCATGACAAGAAGCCAAAAAGCAAAGCAAAAGCTAAGGAAACCCGCCTGATTACTTAGGGAACCACCATCAGAGTTTTACCTGTCATGTATGCTAACATTTTTATACCAGATACACTTGACTATGAGAAGATGACCCAGAATAGCACAATGTAAAATTAATATAAACTGGAATATTGTCACTTGTTTTATCAAATTGATTTTGCATTTTAACATAAGTGCCAGAAAATCAACCATATGCTTAGTAGTGAGGCTTCAGACTTCCCTCCTTCCTTCCTTCCTCCCTCCTTTCCTAACCTCCCTCCCTCCTTCACTTTCCTTCCTTTCTTCCTTTCCTTGTTTTCCTTCCTTCCTCTTTGCCTCCTCCCTTCCTCCCTTCCCCTCTCCCCTCCTTTTCTTCCTTCTCTTCATAGATTCTTTTTTTTCCTGTCTAGCATATTGAGGTATAATTCACGTACAGTAAACACCGTAAGCCATGTCACCACCGCAGCAATCAATATATAGAAAATCTCCATTATGTGAAAATGTCCTTTTGTGCCCCTTTGTTGTCAATATCACCCCCATACCTACCACCTGAAAAATGCCACACTGTTTCCTATCCCCATTTTGTGATTTTTCCAGACCATCATGTAAATGGTATCACAGAGTTTATAGTCTTTTGAATCTGGCTTATTTCATTTAGCATAATGCATCTGTAGCATATGTTGGCAAATAAATTGATATTCTGTTTGATTATTATCTTGTTGAGTGGACAGACTCAGTTTGTTTATAGAGTCATCAACTGAAGGACATCTGGGTTTGTCCAGGTTTCACAGATTATGAACAAAACCGCTATAAACATTCATGTGGGTCTTGATGGGATTATATGTTTCCATTTGTCTTACATGCATGTGTCGTGGTAGGATTGACAGGCTCCGTGGCAGGCGTATGTTAATCTTTATAAGAAACTATCAAACTGCTTTCCAGCTGACAGTTCTGTTTTGAATTACTGACAACAAAATATGAGGGTTCCCCTGGCTCTACTTCTTGCAAACATTTCCTATGATAGATTTCTGTGGGTTTTGTTCTTATTCTTTGTTTCCTTGTTTGATTTTAGTTTTCTGTTGTCATTCTAACAGGCGTGTACAAAGTCGATTGTTCCCGAGTGACCGTCTAACACTGCTGGGGCTGGTCCGCGGGCACGCTGTGGGCATCTCATCTCAATTCCACGTTATGGCCCATCCATACCTTGGAATGGCCATGAAACCCCAGGAAAAATCACAAGCCAGGGTGGTTGTTTTTTTTGTTGTTTGTTTCACTTTGTTTTGTTGGCTTTCTTCCTCCATGTAATCAGCTCTCTAACATTCGCCAGCCCACCACTGGCCACTGTCTCCTCCAAGCACGTGTTCTAGAAAAATATGGTGGGTACAATAAAGGGGTAAAATCAATGTCCTCCAGAAAATATAGGAAAAGCACTTTATAGTATATTAAAGGTAGAATAGGGAAAGTAAAGATAGTGTTATGGGTGCCTAATTCGGAGATTGATGTTCAAAGAGTAAGCAATGGTTCAGCTGAGAACCACAGAATGAAATCATCCAGGTGAATGCTCACGGAGGGAAGAGCAGAGTCAGGAGCAGCTGGTGAGAGACACCAGCAGAGAGCAGAATGAGCCAAGCCTGCAAACACACACAGAGCATGGGAAGAGGACCAAAACTGCATCTCAGGTATCAGGTAATTAAGGGTCCTTGTGCTGTTTTGAACCTTATCCTGGTGATTCATGGAACCATGACGAGTCTAAAGCATAGGGTGATATAATCAAAATTTAGAGGCAACAATGAAAAGGAATGAAGACCACAGTTAGGTCGCCACTGCAAAGATAAATGGAAGAGAGTTCAGAAGCCACTGGTGGCAGTAGCCACGATGGCCCAGAAGTGTGGTGTCTCTTCCATGAGGAAACCCATATTTAAATGCATTACATGTCAGCTGACCAGATTCAGAGTATCGGGCTGGATTGAATTATAATAATAGTGAAAATAACAATAAATAATAATACTTGGCAGGCAGAGCTTAAAACCATGGCCACATTTCTTCCTATGCCAATAACGTAAAAATTCGCCAAATCACCATATGAGGAAATCTTCCTTGTGCTACGTTTACCACCTTCCGATTCTACCTCTTGTTTTGTTACTCGGTCTTTAGCCAGCTGGACTCTATCTTCACATACATGATTACATTACATTGAAATGAAATTGGAAAAACAAATCTTTCTTGACTTTAATGACTGAAATGTAAATGATGAATTATGGCATTGAACTCAAGTTGTTAAGAAATAAACAGAAAAAAGGCCCTGTATCCAAATTTACATAGAAATAGCCTATCAGAGTTATGTTTTGGATTCCATTTTTACCCCAGTGAAAGAATAATACCATTTCTCTTAGGTTACGCATTGATGAAAATATCTATAAGGCAAACAAGGAATCTTGTGTATTTCAGGCAAGTTAGATAGAGAAGGGCCATTTTGACTGTTTTGTCTTTGGAAGACTGGTTAAATCTAATGAGATAACTGACTCCAATTTGGCTCACTCCCTAACCTAGTCTGATTAATTAGGTCAGTGTCACATATTCTTTTTCCCATCTTTCTGTCAACGGGAAGGGTAAGGTCAAAAAAAGGATTAACTAAGCACATGGAATCCCATGGCATCTAAAAAATGGTCTTTTATTGTTCTAAACTTGTGCATATTTAATATTTGACAAAAGAATGAATATTTACTTTATTAGTTCCTCAATGGAAACAACCAGTTTTAATCTTGCAGTTCAGACAAAATTTCTATTACCTAATGTAACACCGATTGGATAGATGATAGATAGATGAAGATAGATAATCTATCTTCTATAGGTGCAGAAATAAGTTTTTAAAACCAGGGAAAACTTATTGAAACCAGAACTCTAATTGGAAAGCAAAAAATATGAGAAACACTGGAAGACCATGCTTTTCTAACATAGTCCACAATGTTATTTGCTGTTTGAATTAACTCGTTTGTTCATTCAAGAAATACTTATGAAGCATCTAGTAGGTAGTTGGCACACTTCCATGTTCTGGGACCCCAGGAGCAAGCAAAATAGACAGTCAAATCCCAACTGTCAGCAAGATAAAAAAATATTGGCTGGATTTGAGATGTATTTTGGGCCATGAATTAAGGACAGCAGAGCAATTCATGTAAGGGACGAAGAAGGGGAAAAGTCAGAGACAAGTGAGATCTGGAAGGAAGGGAGGAAAGATCTGAAAGGAGATGTACCAAGGATTTAGCTTCAAGTGTCTGGGAGAATTAAATTGGAAATGTCAGGGAGGCAACTAATTGTATGTTAAACTGGATCTTAGAAGAAACATCTGAGAGAGAAAAAGTAGAAGTTGTGAGAATGTGTATCGTATTTTAAACCACTGGATCAGTGATATTATAAGACAGAGAAGAGAATAGGGCAAAGACTGAGCTTGGAGGGTCCGCAACATTTAAAGATGAAATAAAAAGGAACCAGCAATGAACACCATGAAGGAACAGCAAGAGAGGGAAATGGCAAGCTCTTATACTGGATGGCGTGACAAAAGCCAAGGGGAAGAACACTAAGAGAGAAAGAGTCATCAAGAGTATTGAATTCTACTTTATGTTATGCATGCATTCACACGATTTACAATGTTATGTACATACATTTTCCAAGTGTGTCTTGTACTTTCCAGAGTTTATTCTTGGCACCAGGTGAGGTCAGGGAGATGTGGTCAATCCCTTATGTTATCCTGGACAAGTGTGAGTTATGAAGGTAAAATGTCTGTTCTCTATGCCTCTCACGCATTTCAAGCATGCAGTGTGTTTCCATGATCTGTGTCACTGTGATTTAGCCAAGGTATAAAGAAAAATTACTTGGGTTCAATGGCTTTTCTTGTATTTTTTTAAGGGCCTAATGCCATGAAAGGCATTCTACTGGTTATTCTGGAGGTAGGTCATGAGCAGGAGTGATGATGTAAAGGAGAGGCAGAGAGAGGACTGTCCCTGACACCAGGTCAGTGGATGTACCCAAGCACTGGGCACCTTCTCCCCCACCCTGCTCTCAAGCAGTACAATACAGCAACCCCTAAGCAAGAATGCCTGTGGAGAGCCCTTAGGAAGATTGCAATGTTGTGGGTAGAGATGTAGACATTCCCACCAAAGATTTCTCTTTCCCAAGAAGTAGAGGGCATCAAGGCAATGGGGAAAGTTAAGACTCAGTGGGACTAGGCATCCTCAGGCAATGTCAGAGGGCTCTCCAGTGTCGTTGCCAGGGTTTCGAAGAGAACCTTGGGACCGTAGTGAAAATCAAACATTGAGGAGTACAGTGGAGAGACCAAGACTGAATTTCCTGGTAGTATAGGCTCATCGGTGATAGATGAAGACTAGAAATCTAAAATAAATGAAATTTTTAAAAAGGAAGAAATTCTTGTTTCTTGCACGCACCAGAACATGTAGATTGAGATTCCCATCTACTCTGTCATTTTTAAAAAAATCAAAGAAATAGCACATGTACACTTCCTGGTATGTAGTGAGTGTTCAATAAATATAAGAGCCTCTTATGCTTTTTCTGAAAAAGATTGAATATACTTATCAGTGAAGGAATTCACTGCAATATTTCTGATTTAAGGTGTATGGAAAGCTCCTCATGCTTCAAAATATGTCAGTTACATCATGGGATACTAGGTGTTCTTTAAAGCTTATTATTACATACCAAACCCTCAATTGCGATTAAAATTGTTTTAGATTTTAATGAAATGCAACTTAGTCATATACTTTTCTGTACACAATTTGCTGAATTATTTCTTTCCTGATGCAGTAACATGGTGGAATTTGGAATAATTTTTGAAGCAAAGAAACTTGAGCACAGAACCTTCAATAAGATTTTGGGTAATGGGAGAAAAACAAAGGGAAAAGGAGAAAAGCAACTGTTCCCTGATGAATGGAAGGGGGAAGGGGGAGAGAGAAAGAGAGAAGGGACATCTGGCACAAATTGGGATAAGACAAGACTACTGTTCTAATTTGCGGAAGGCTTTTTTTTTTTTTTTTTGCGGAAGGCTTTTATTGCTAGCTGCCAACTCTAAGCCTTACCAATCCTGGGATTCTCCTCCAGACAGCCTCTTCTACACACTGTCTATTAGAGACACTAAAGTGATCAGGATAGGGACGTGGACATGGAGTGCGAGATGAAATGGTCTTGAATTAAAAACGGAAAGTCATGACAAGAATAGAGGGATGCATAACGGGTGACGGTAGTCTGTATGCAGTGACCGAACTGCATTTAATAGCGCCCTCTAGTGGCTGGGTCTGCGTTGGGTCACTTTGTCTTCGCAGGGGTGTAAGAAATTATAAAGCAGCTGGTGAGCTCCTGGGTGGCTCAGTGGGTTAAAGCCTCTGCCTTCAGCCCAGGTCATGATCTCAGGGTCCTGGGATCATGGACTGAGTTGGGCTCTCTGCTCTGCAGGGAGCCTGCTTCCTCCTCTCTCTCTGCCTACTTGTGATCTCTCTGTCAAATAAAATCTTAAAAAAAGAGCAGCTGGCACTTACAGAATTGTTGAATCACTACATTGTACACCTGAAACTAATGTAACACTGTACGTTAACTTTACGGGAATTAAAATAAAATGAAATTTTAAAAAATGAACGAATTTTTGGACTCTTAATGGCTCCTCAGAGAAGACTGATGTATAAGAGCATAAAAGAAAATGAATTATATAATGAGTTTCATTACTGCAGATTGATGGCTTCCTTATTGCCTGGTTGGCTGTGACTGCCTTCCTAAAGAGTTTGAGACCAGGCATCAAACGACAGAAATAATTTACTTTTTAAGACAAATCTGTCAAGTGTCAGGAACTGTGTGTGTGTGTATGTGTGTGTGTGTGTGCACGCATGCGTGTGTGTATACCTATTTATATACGCTTCCTGGTGAATCAGTCTAAGTCCTTAAAAAGCGTTTTCTGACTGGGGCACCTGGGAGGCTCAGTCAATTAAGCCTCCGACTTTTGATTTTGGCTCAGGTCATGATCTCAGGGTCTCCTGAGTTGTGAGATCCAGCCACACCTCAAGCTCTGCACCCAGCAGAGATATCCCTCTCCCTCCCCCTCTGCTCCTCCCCCTGCTCAGGCACTTTCTCTCTCAAATGAAATAAATAGATAGATAGATAGATAGATAGATAAATAGATAAATAAATAAATAAATAAAATATTTTTAAAAAGTGTTTTCTGATTAATAAAACAACTTAGAAACAAAACCAGCGCAAAAATATTCTGTGGCACATCTCACTATCTGACAGTACATTTTGCAACTGCTTGGTCAGTCATTGCTTGTCAGACCCCCCAAAATCAAGTGTCACTGGTGTGTGTGTGTGTGTGTGTGTGTGTGTGTGTGTGTGTGTGTTGCGGGGGTGGGGGCGGACTTTTCTCTGCTCCAAGCTGTATAGTCAGTACCTGGACCACTGTTGGTCACATAGTAGATGGAGAGAAATTTATAAACAAGGGAAAGTATATTTTCATAAAGCAAGGAAGGAAATGTGGGTAGTTACATAGTCTTTGTTTCTGCTACTGATCAAGAAAAGATAAGTAGCCTTTGTAACTTCACTGCTCCCCTACTAACCCCTGCTCTCTTGACTTAAGTTTGCATCTCAATTGTCTGAAGATCTGTAATTTGTGGAGTGACCTGGTTCTTTATTCTTGAAGGGTTTGAGCCCAAAGTGGTCTTGCCACTGGGTTGCTGTAGGCTTCCCTTACATTTCACCACTGGGCTGGAAATACTAGAAGGAATCTCAGAGTGTGTTTCCTTACTTCCCAACACCCACTGTATAACAGCAATCCAATTTCCCCGCTATAATCAGAGGTAACAGTCGGGTCGGCATAATAACCATCTTGTTGTACCTATTGGTTCAGTGACACAAGGAGTCACAATGGCCAGGTGGCAGTCTCAATCTCCAACTCAAAGAAACTATTGTATATCCTCCAATGGAAGCACATTTTCCCTTGCAACTGAGCCCAAAGTTACAGGAGAAAAAGCAAAACTGCTAGGAGCTAGGCAATATGACAGGGAAACATGTCACTCCTACATCTAACCTTTGGATTCTGGACCCATGAGATCTGGCTCTGAGAGAAATAGCCCCAAATACCATTTGCTTGTTCAGAGGCATATACGTCTCAGAGGACAGCATATGACCTTGCACAAAGTATTCAGTAGACCTGTTCGTCATTCTATTAGCTTGGGTGCTTTTGGATAACAGGGGCAGAATAATATCAATGAATCCCATGATCATGATCTGATTGTCTCATTTATTTCCTTATAACATAAGTTTCTTATTTAGAAGAACTGTGTGAGACATCGTTGATAGGGAATAAGGCATTCAGCTATTCTGTGGATGGTGAAGCTGGCTGACTGTGGTCAAGGTAAGCACTTCCACATCTAGAATAAACAACTCTTGAAAGGACAAACCACTTTCTCCCCTTGCTGAAGGAAGACTATTTTCCCCTTCACTCAATACAAGCAACTCGCCTTCAGGGGGCTAAGTGGCGTGGTGCCGTATTGGGGCCCAGCTTTGTCTCTACTCCTTGCAAACTGGGGATCAGTAGTGGTGACAGCCATTTCAGCTGTGCTGAGGGACAGCCGGTGTGATTACAGTTATGCATAATTTCTCTCTCTTTCACCAAAGCCACACTCTTCAGGAGACTATGAGTAAACAGTGGGCGGGGAGCCTTAATAGGCACCTCACAACATGGCATTTCGTCAGCCTGACAATTGAGAACTGTTTCTACATTTGGCATCTTTTGGGGAACATTAATCTTCTCAGACAAATCTCATACTCTGGCCATATGTTTTTTCATCAGAATTTCTTATCACCAATATTACTGTTTTGTCCTTATTTCAAACTGTACATCTTTTTGCTCTTTTGTGTGTGTTATAATTGTTGGTGCTTGTATTTTTTAAATGAATCTAAGCATCTCTGTGTTTTAACTAGAGAGCTTAACTTGTTAAAATTATGTTTATTGTTATACTAAGATTTAGTTATGTCATTCATATTTTCATCTAATAATATTTACTTTCTATTTGTTATTTCTTCATTTATATTTTCCATCAGATAAATCGACTTAAATGCTGCTGGTTTAAAAGTTATACATCAGAGGCGCCTGGGTGGTGCAGTCCATTAAGCGTCCGACTCTTGATTTTGGTTTAGGTCATGATCTCAGGGTCTTGAGGTCAAGCTCCTCATCCGGCTCCACGCTAAGCATGGAGCCTCCTTGGGAGTCTCTCTTTCTCTCTCCCTCTACTCCTCCCAGCCCTCCAAGTGCTCTCCCTCTCTAAAAAAAAAAGCTACACATTATATTTCCGTTCTTACAGTAGAAGCTTAACTTAAAACCTGTAAGTGAGCTTATTGATTTGCTAGAGTTCTCAATATTCTTACCTTTTCTCTAATAAAGCAATTCCTTAGCAAGCAATTCCTTGCTAAGGAATTGCTTGCTAAGGAATTGCTTATATACACCTTTGGTCTCTTGTTTATATACACCTTTCTGTCAGGGATGTGGGTGATCCGCCCCTCCCGCCATGCCCAAGCAACCGGAAAACTTTGGTGGAGGTACCTGTGAATGTGAATGAAAGCCCCTCTGGGCTTTCCCCTCCTAGAATCCGAAAAGCCATGTACCCTGTGGGTCAGGGCAATATGTCCTTTGTGTGCTTATTCAAGACATATAGTTCCATTTAATCCTCCTCCCGGTAGGTAGGTAATCATATCTCTGTATCTCTTATCTGTATTCTTGATCCCAGTGCCTCAATGGTCTCAACTTCTGTGAGTTTAAGCAATCACTCTGTACCCTGCAGTAACAATACTAATCCTGTCTCTAGGGCGGGTGCAAAAGCAGTTAAAGATTTAACTGCACCACCCAACTTCCTTACTTGGGAATAATAAAAGACTGGGGCCCCTGTCAGTCAAGACAGACAAAGGCAGAGGCAGCAAGAGAGCCTTCAAGGAGAGCAGCAAGAAATAGAGAGAGCCTGCAAAGAGAGACAGAAGCAAAGAAGCAAAGAAAGCAGCAGAAAGAGAAGCAGACAGAGAATAAGAGAGACAGAAGAAGAGAGAGAAGTAGAGCAAGAGGGCCAAAGCCAGAGCTAGAGAGCTAGAGCTAGAAAGCCAATGCTAAAAAGCCAGAGCGTGAGCCTGAGCCTGCTTCATAGGTCTCTCCTGACTGACCTCGGGTCTGTCAGCTTGCACCAGATTTTTTTGTCTGTGTCATTATTTCGTCCGCCAGACATCCCGCGGTTTGGGCCCCACATCTCTGCTGAGGCTGGCCCCCGGCGGCAACACCTTTCATCCCACTTCTTAAGAGAATTCTTCGGGCTGGCCTTCTAACTCATAATTAATTATCTGGCTGTATTCATCTCACCATGCCACTCGAAACAAACTCACTGATGGTTCATCAGCTTGAAGTAATATTGCCGTAACTGCGGGGCGGGGGGAAGTACAGAGCAACTATGGATGGAGGTTGATAGTGGATATCTGTCAACATATTTCCAGATTCCGGAGAGAAAATTCTAATCAACAGGTATTGATGGAGGACTTTGGCATAACTATCACAACCTGGCTACATCCGATAAGGCATTAGGAACACTCAGCATCACCAAGCATGTAATGGTTATTTGAGATCCAACCAAAGGTGCATTTGCAAACTTTAGCACAACTGGGAAACAAACGGTTATCCAGCTGCCTGGAAGTTTTACTTCTCACGATAACAGACACTGTTATAAATCTCATGAGTTTTATTAACAAACATGAGTCCTTTAAGTCTTTAAATTATGGATCAGATTAATAGAATTCTTAACACTGAAAACCCAGAAAACTGTGCCTTTCGTGGTAAGGATGGCTGGTGTGAACTCACGTACAATGTGAGTGCCAATATCACTCTTTATCGTGTATTATCTGTCACAAGTGACATCAGTGTCATTTGGCATTTTGGATGAGCAGTGACTGTGAGTGAACCAATGCTCTTTCAAGAGTTAAGAATAAATTTTCCATTTCTATTTGGCTTTCTTGACTGAACCTGGAAAATATGACGTTTTGGGTTTTTTTTAAAAGATTTCATTTATTTATTTGTTTGTTTATTTATTTATTTATTTTAGAGAGAGAGAGAGCGCGCACGTGCATGAATGGGGGCATAACAAGAGGGGAGAGAGAATCTGAAGCAGACTCAGCACGGAGCCTGACACAGGGCTCAATCCCACTACCACAAGTTCATGACCTGAGCCAAAACCAGGAGTCAGACTCTTAACCAACTGAGCCACTCAGATGCCCCAAGGTATGAGTTTGTTTGTTTGTTTTTTTTAAAGATTTTATTTATTTGACAGAGAAAAACATAGCCAGAGAGGGAACACAAGCAGGAGGAGTGAGAGAGGGAGAAGCAGGCTTCCCGCCGAGCAGGGAGCCTGATGTGGGACTCGATCCCGAGTCTCCGGGATCATGACCTGAGCTGAAGGCAGTCGCTTAACCAACTGAGCCACCCAGGTGCCCCAAGGTATGAGTTTTTTAAAGATTGGTAGTAGCAATGATTAAATAGAAGAGTCTAGAACACTGGCCTGCAGTAGCTATCTGCACACACTGGATGTTATTGTCCATCAGGGAATCAACAGTTGTGTTTATTTTGTTTTCTTGAATGTGTGTGTGTTCAATTTCAACATGGAACCCAATTGTTTGATAAGGTAGCTCAAACATGATACTTTAAAAAAGGAAAATATTTAATGATGATGGAAATGAACTAACATTCTCCAGCTTATCTCAAATTGAGGACTGAAGAGCAAAGATTCAGTACTATGAGGGAAAAAAATGTCCTTTTTAGAATTTAACTATTTTCTTCTCAATAAATGAATATTATATATATATATATATATAATTTCCTCATTTGGCTAGGACACTTTAAGAGTTGCATGAATTACTTCAGGCTCTCACCAGTTCAAAATGGAAGCAAGAACAGTGCCCACCAGAGCTGGTGGTTTTAACATACCACTTAGAGAAAAGTGATAAGTCATATTTTAAACATAAAAGCATATTCCTCCCTTATGTTAATTTGTAAGTCTGTAGGACTTACATCTTATTCTTTTCCCTCTGTCCCTTTGTACCCTGTACTGTGCATTACAAAAAACATTCAATCCATGTTTCTTGACTGATTGTTTTTGTTGTTGCTGTTTTGTTTTTTAGAGAGGGAGTGGGTAAGGGCAGAAGGAGAGGGAGAATCTTAAGCAGGTTCCATACAATGCAGGGAGCCTGACACAGGGCTCGATCTCACAACCTGAGCCGAAATCAAGAGTTGACACTTAACCAACTGGCCCATGCTGGGGCCTGTCTTGACTGATTGTTTGATATAACCATAGAAAGGTCTTTTTTCTCAGTACAGTCTGTATTACCTAAGAGATCCTGTATTACCTAAGAGATTACCAAAGATACTTATGAATCTTCATACTGCCATAACTCTGCATCTAGCTTGAATACATCATGAATTAATAAAAGCTTCTGAGTCTCTTATAGCAATAGATATTAAAGACTTTCTAATTAGAATAATATTTATAAAGTCCCCCAGTGCATATGGTGTTGCAAGAGACATAAAACAGAATGCATCAGAGCGATTCTTAGTTCTTTGAGGATAATATTTTAACACGACATGCTTTAACTCACCAAACCACAACAAACAAAACCAAGATAACTTTAAATTATGCTTGGAATCTGCCTCTCTGTTGTTTACAGTTGTGAATTTGTCGCAGTTATAAATTCACTTTCAAAAATTTCTGAAAGAAGGACACGGCTCCTTCTTTCCTCCTACTCTGTGACTCCTGCTTCTTGTGGCTCCATTTAAATTAATATTCTGGAAGAGGACAGTGCTGGACCCTTGGGAAGGACAAAACAGCACTGACTCTCTGACAACAAAAGGGTGACCTTAAAAAGTGAGATGAGTCACCTACCTAGGCAGTCCCTGAGTGACAGCAGCATAGAGGTAAAATGTTAGTTTAAGGACCAGCCCTTTGCCGGCCCTCGAGGAGCCTTAGTGCCTACTGGTTATAGATTATTTTTATTTTTTAAAGATTTTCTCTATTTATTTTAAAGAAGAGAGAGGGAGGCACCTGGATGGCTCAGTTGGTTGGGCGATTGCCTTTGGCTCGGGTCATGATCCTGGAGACCCGAGATCGAGCCCCACATCGGGCTCCCTGCTCAGCCAGAAGCCTGCTTCTCCCTCTCTCACTCCCCCTGCTTGTGTTCCCTCTCTGGCTGTGTTTCTCTCTGTCAAATAAATAAAATCTTAAAAAAAAAAAAAGAAAAAGAAAAAGAAGAGACAGGGAGCAAGGAGGAGTGTAGGGAGAGGGGCAAAGAGACTCAAGATTGTGAGATGTACTGGATGTGGGGGCTCCATCTCGCAACCCTGAGATTGTGACCTGAGCTGAAATCCAGAGCCGAGGTGTAACCAACCACACCACCCAGGCACCCCTGGTTCTCGATTCTTCAGTGCTCCATGAGACATCCGTGCTGTGTTAACACTAGTGTAATTAGCTATGTGGAACCTCAGCACAACGGGCATTACATAAATTTAATAAATGTCAATAAAATTGATATTAAATAAATACATTTAAAATTCAATAGTGTGTACTCTATGAAGGTCACGGTTATTTCTGGGTTGTTGTGTATTCCTCTCAGGACCCGAAGCCTTCTGACCTTCCCCCGGGCTGCCTCCACGGACACACAGCATTCTGCGGCTGTGTTTGGATTTAGCATCTTTCTTCTTCTCAAGGCTACATTAAAAAAAGATTTACTTAATCAGATTTTTTCTTTGCAAAAATCAGGCTCCAAGCTCTCTCAGTCTCATCCAATGAATCTTTGTGAACTTCTCATTTCTGTTGCTCTCTTCATATCCCTCCTCCTGCCTGGAATGCCATTCTCTTTCCTTTTTCATCCCCTTTGTTGGATCCCTGCCCACGAAGTAAGATCATGGCAAGGACACTGCGGGAGCTCTCTCTCCCCATCAGCTGCGTCCTCTACAAAACGGGCTCCTTCCTTCCTTAGGATTCCCCAAGGCACTGCAAACATCCTTAACTGAATTTATCATAATCTTCTTGTACCTAGAGCCCTGCTTGCTCTTGTCTTAGTTTTTTTTTTTTTTTTTTTAACCTTTATATGGAAAGAGACAGAGTCATGATTATATATAAACTCCCTAGAGAAATGTGATTTCCTACACATATTTTCAGATTGTCCAGCCCGGGATTCGGATGCATTTCATCCAGCCTGCGAAGCTCGGCTGATAAGGAAAATCTGTGTTCTAAAGTAGCGGACCAATCCTGCAGGGGAATCCCAGTCCCCGGCCCAGGGCCATTCCGGGCCTCCCCTCCTTTTCCGAGCACCAGGGCTGCAAGAGTGGCACAGACACGATGTAAACGTGTATAAACTACCCCCTTTGTTTGCGCTCGGGGCTCAGACCTTGAGAGATTACTTTCTTCTGCGCCCGCCGGTGTTAAATAAACCTCTGATCCCTCAAGGTCTCTCCATTCTCTGGTATCTCTGGGATCTTGACAAGTTAGTTCACCACCCCACACCTCATTCCACATTCTTTATGTTGAGCCCTCATGTGCACTAATGGAGGCAATGCACCTAGAGTCGCGCCGCTACTATGAGGTGAAGTTACTAGTTACTGGCTGATCGACAGTCATTATTGTTTAACTGATGAGCACTTTAAATATTTCTCAAAAATATATTTTTTAAAGATTTTATTTTATTTTTTTGACAGAGACAAAGACAGCTAGAGAGGGAACACAAGCAGAGGGACTGAGAGAGGGAGAAGCAGACTTCCTGACGAGCAGGGAGCCCCATGTGGGGCTCAATCCAGGGTCTCCGGGATTATGACCTGAGCCAAACGCAGATGCTTAACTACTGAGCCACCCAGGCACAATATTTCCCCCAAATTTTGATGTGCTTTTTTGTCTGTTTGTTTGTTGTGCTTTATATAGTTTAATCCATGTGTAATGTGTTAACTTGGCTAACAGATTGAGAAAAGTTTATTGCTGTAATAGACTAGGCTATGGAAGTAAAACCATGGACAAGTCACCTGAGAGATAGACAAATAAGAATAAAATAGAAAAAAAGAGGCCACAGGCAGAGATGTATTTTTGTTCACACTGTGGTTAAGTGTGGCAGGATTTAAACAAAATGCTGTCATGAAATGCGCAGGTCCATTCTTGCAGAATCTTTACGCACCCCGCTAGGACTGAGGGGTCAATAGCGTGAATAAGATACGGTGTCTTTCAGGAGTTCACACGTCTTGTGTGTCTTGCTGCCTGCCACCTTTCTAACCACTTCTATAGCGTGCACGGAAAGGTGGTACGTATGATATAAAAGTAGACCAAATAAAGGAAGGGCTAGAATTAGCAACGTTAACTACAGGTGTTGGCCAAGTTTATGGATCACATACATTTTAGCTAGACAGGGGCAAAAGAGGAAGAAAGTAAATTGTTTCTGAGACAAGAACATTTGTGAAGTTATCTGAATGGAAACCACAGATGAAATTACCCAGAAACACACAAAGCAACTTGCTTCTATTTACAGCTAGAAACAATTGTGTTCACAGTTCGGTCTCTCTGAACATTTGTTGACTTGTGTAATCAAGGCAGCTGCGGTAGAGGGCTGACCTCCCCGACAATGGGTACAGAGAAGGCGGGCAGGGATGGAGACAATCAGAGCGATTAAAGGAAGGTCAAAGATTTGTATCCCAAAAAAGGGAGCAACAAGCTTTTGCCTAAAAATAGTGGGAACCTCCTATTAGTATCTATGTCTACTATGTAATTTCTCAAATATATCCTATAATCAAAGTCAAAGGAGAATTCAGAACTGGGAAAGACTCAAGTAATGAGAGACTAGAAACAGCTAAGAAATATGAAAGGAGTGGGGATATAAATAGGGAGAGAGCCAGGAATGCATCACAATCTTGTTCTAGAGATCGTAGAGTCCCTTTGCTTTAACACCTGCTCCCAAATCACACCGGATTCACCCCAATCCTTCCTTTATATTGATGCTAACAGAACTTCCTTCTTTTTTGTATTGACTAGTTCTGTGCATTTCTGTGAAAAGTTAATAGGACACCTTTTAGCTCTAGAAAAAGCATTCAAATGATAGTTTTCAATGGTTTAAAACCAAATGATGTTGAAAATCTAAAGTCTTGGTTAATAACAACTTATTTTGAACATGATCATTAATAAAAATACTGGTAGGCATCTACCTTCAATTTGCAAAAGTATGTATGGACCAGAGATAACAAAATTCTTAAGAATAAATCCCATGTGGCACCTGGATGGCTCAATCCATTAAGCGTCTTGACCCTTCATCTTAGCTCAGGTCTTGATTGTAGGGTCATAAGTTCAAGTCCTGTGTTGGGCTCCATGCTGGGTTTGGAAACACTTAACAAATAAATGAAGAAACAAATAAATCCCATGCATATTATACTGTTCTATCTCCAGTGAACTCAGGGTAGCATTCAATAATCTTTAGTGAATCTATTCTTTAAGTGCTGAAAAAGAAAGGAATGAAAATACTTCTGGATATTTGTAGACCCTCCTCCTTTTTTTTTAAAGTCACCATCCATTAGGCCAATGTTTAGGGAGTTGTTTTTTTTATTTGTTTGTTTTGTTTTTTTACAAACTTCATAAAGCAAGAATGTATCCTTTATATTCTCATTGACTTATGCAATAGTATAGATTTGGAATAACAGGACTTAGGACTGTCTGCCTAAACTTGAGCAAGTTACTAACTCTTTATATTATTTATATATGAAATATTTTTTATATGTAGGTTGAAGCTTTGTTACGAGAATGGAATAAAATCATATTGTGAGAATATTCACAATTGGAAAGTGCACCATTAGAACGTGGAGAGAAGAGAGAAAACTTTTAGTCATTCTTTCCATGTTTATTTCTGAGAACCATGTGGCACAATATTCTTGAACCTGGCAGATAAAACAGTGAATAAGATAAGTGAAAATCTGTACTTTCACGATGCTTAGATTCCACTGGAGGCAAGCTAGAAGAAACAAATAGATTTAAAAAATACCTAGGATGTCAGATGGTGTTAAGCTTTCTGGTAAATAAATAAATAAAAACAGGGAAAGGGAAAAAAGGAACACTGAGGTTAGGAAGAGTTGCAAGTTTAAATTGGATGAATAAGGAAGATGGAATTGAGAGGGTAAGATTTGACTAAAGGTATAAAAAGGCAAAAGAGTGAGTTGTGATATCTGATGGAAGAAAATCCCAGGCAAAGAAAATAATAAATGTAAATGCATTGACTTGAGAGCATGCCTCCTGTGTTCAGCAGAGGCAAAAAGGCAGTGTTGCTGCAGCCACAGGATTGAGGAAATCACGTTGGTATGGGGAGACTGTATAAGTCCTTGGAAGCTCCCAGAAGGACTTTGCATCTTCCCTCCCTGAAGGACTTTGCATCATCTCTCCTGAATACCAGTAAGAGATGTTAAATAAAGCGCAAACATGATCTGTTCACATTTGGATGGCTCTCTCTGTTGCATGGACAGAGTGAAGTGAGATTAGGGTGGAAGTATGGAGATCACTTAGGAACCATTGCAAAACCTACATCAGAGATGGGGGCAGTCTGGATCAGGGTGGCTATGTCCCAGGTAGTGAAAAATGGCTAGACTTTAGAGATTTTTTTTAAAAAATTTATTTATTTATTTGACAGAGAGAGACACAACTAGAGAGGAAACACAAGCACGGGGAGTGAGAGAGGGAGAAGCAGGCTTCCCGCCGGGCAGGGAGCCCGATGTGGGGCTCAATCCTGGGACTCCAGGATCATGACCTGAGCTGAAGGCAGATGCTTAATGACTGAGCCACCCAGGCACCTCATAGGTATTTGTAATAAAATACACAGCTAAAAGTATTTCCTCTTAGATCTTCAAAGAAAATATAAGGGTCAGAGATAGCACCACGATTTGGAACATAAAAACTGGAAGGTGGGCTGCCCTATACTGGAAAGGGTATGAAATAATTATCTTTAGGAGTTTGGATATGTATATATGACTGTAAAGGACTGTAAGATATCCCAGAGGAGACACTGAGTGCACATCAGGAGCTCAGGGGCAGGGCAGACTAGTGGTATACATTCGGGAGCCATCGGTTTAGAGAAGGCATTGTAACACTGACACTGGATGTGGTCACCATGTGAGGGAGGGTGGATAAAGGAAAGCAATCAGAAATACAAGGACTGGACACTGTGGGGTTTGAGCATTTACAACAGATGAGGAGAAAACTGCCAAGCCAGATCAGTAGGAGAAAAATCAAGAAAGCATGATGTCCTAGAAGTCCCATGAAGAGAGTCTTTCGAGGGGGGCAGGTATACTGTTCAGACATATCATATACTGATAAACCAAGCAGGCCGAAGGAGGAAATCGACTATTGGATTAACAGCATAGATGCTATGGTGACCACGGAAAGAGCGGTTTGGGGGAGAAAGGAGGAAAATCAGTTGGAATATAATGAAGAAAGCAGATGAGTTGGAGAAAGCAACCACCATAACCTCGCAATCCTTTCATGGAGTCTGGTTTCAGGGAAGCGGTTGAGAGCGACATAAATGGTGAGACACAGACATGGAAGGGCCCCCATGAAAACAAAAAGCTGTGTTTTCCTTTGCTTCTTTTCCTGCTTCTATTCTTGCTGGACCTGCTTCCCTACCTTGCACATACCTTAATGTATGTCCTCCTCATAAAGGTCAAGGAGCTATTGATTTCTTTGGAGTCTACCGACACAATAGATAACATCTAAGGAGTGACCCAGTGGGTTGTCATAAATCTTCTCCAAGACCATTGACTCTAAATACCTTGATGCCAAGACCCCTGGCTCTAGTGCATAAGTGACTTATGGAGAACACCTGAACTCATCTTGTTTGACCAGTTCTTGGATCCCCAAGAAGACATGTGCACCAGACCACAATTGCCAGCCAAAACTCCAAGCCCCTAAGCAAAGACAAGACTTGTGCTCCTTTCCTTTCCAAGTCTCCCAGAAACTCCTTCAGCCTCCTGGCTGATTCTGCGGGACCCCCTCCAGATCCTGAGACCCGACCCGCCAGCATCGATGGGACAAGAGCTGAAGGGAATGTGGCATTTTTGTTTGTCTATTTTTAATGAAAGATACTGCAGTTTGTTCTTGTGTTAAGAGCAGTGATCCAGCAGGGGAAGAACCTTTAATAATGCATAGAGAGAAAAAGGGTGAATAGCTGAAGCCATGACCTTGAATGGGTATGTATTACAGTTCAAAAATAGAAAACCTGGGACTAGATAGGAACAAAGACCTTCAGCAGAGTCACAAGAGGTCGGGCACAAGATACCGATATTAGGTGTGCTCAAATGGCTGCACATAAGGAAGTGTTGTTTTTTGGGGTTTTCTGTAAAGTAAGAATCTCAGTTGCTCTTGTTGTGCCTCGGGCACTACTCAAGGGCTGTATTTTTATGACTTTATTTTATGCTCTTAACAACCTTGTAAGGTGAGTATTGATATTAGTTAGTCTCAGTTTGTAGATAAGAAAACTAAGACAGAGGGGCTCCTGAGTGGCATGGTCGGTTGAGCATATGAATCTTGGTTTCTGCTCAGGTCATGATTTCAGGGTCTTGAGATCAAGCCCCACGTTAGCTCCAAGCTCAGCAAGAAGTCAGCTATGGGGGCGCCTGGGTGGCTCCGTTGGTTAAGGGACTGCCTCCGGCTCAGGTCATGATCCCAGAGACCCAGGATCGAGCCCCACATCAGGCTCCCTGCTCGGCAGGAAGCCTGCTTCTCCCTCTCTCACTCCCCCTGCTTGTGTTCCCTCTCTGGCTCTGTTTCTCTCTGTCAAATAAATAAAATCTTAAAAAAGGAAAAGGTCCGCTAGGGTTTCTCTCTCCCTCTCCCTCTGCTCCTCCTCATACTTGCTCACTCTCTGTCTCTCAAATAAACAAGTGAATTGTGAAAACAACAACAAGACAAAAAGAACAACAAAAAGACAACAAAAGAAAACTGAGACAGAGAACCGAAGCGACCTTTCTGAGGGCACAAAGCTGGTCTCTGGTAGCTAACTAAGGAGGAGGGGGGTGGACAGGTGAGAAAGTGTAAGGGAACTGCAGGTCCTCTGAGCGCCCCTGTGAGGTCAGAGATCATGAAATTAAGGGAGTGAATGCACTTTATCGGGACCTGGTGAAACCGAAATTCAATCGTGGACCAACCTCTTGCTATAGGTTTCACCCTGCGGATAAAGCTTTATTTCTGTGTTTTCGTTTGTAGAACTACAGGTAAGGAGTAAAAGTAGCAACATAGGTTAAGTGAGCAGGTGCTCGGTTAATAGGACCTCTTCTCTCATTTTTATTGTTAGTGGTGAAATTTTTGCCTTTCACTTCTGCTCAGATTACCGTGCCCTTGCCAGCAATGGCTAGGGACTGTTTATCGACCCAAAGCCAACAAAGCTTGCTTGTGTTTTTCCTTTGGCACACATTTCAGGAGGTAGCATTTAGTTTTCATGATTTCACCACAAATACATAAATAAGAGCTTTTGGTTCTCTTCTACATTTCACA
Source organism: Spilogale gracilis (assembly GCA_004023965.1). NCBI lineage: Eukaryota > Metazoa > Chordata > Mammalia > Carnivora > Mephitidae > Spilogale > Spilogale gracilis. The sequence continues at coordinate 95,872 of PITA01003166.1, forward strand.
GTAAATTAGTTCTTAGGCTCCCTGTGGATCAAGAAGCAAAGAACTGGGGCTGCATCATTTCACATTAAGCCTGTGGAGGGGGCTGACTTATAATTTTAAAGGGTTTTTAACTCCCGATTCCAGCACTTTATAGAAATGCTATGCACGAAGGATAGTCTCGGACCCGCAGATCTTGGCTCTCTGCCTCCCCACCTCACAGGAGCAGCCCTCGCTCAGAGCCAGCTTATTCGCATTCTGGGTGAGTTTCCAAGCCTCCCCAAGAAGTGTGCGCTGTTAGCGTGCCCGTGTTTGGGTCTGGAAGCCTTTCAGTGATGTTGGCTTCATTAATAATAGGAAGCACAGAGCCAGGAACCAAGGTTGTTATAAAAATGATAACAGAAAAAAAAAATCCAACAACCATTAAGTAATATTCTGGCAACTTCTAAAGTGAGACTGGGGAAAATGGTACTTGTATTAGGCTAGTGAAAAATAAAATAGAGGTAAGTAAAAGCCAAAAGATAAATAATTTTTTTTTCTTTAACCTCTGTGGCTCATTTGGAATAGAGGTAGTCAACTTACTCAACTTGGCATTTAAACCTTCTTTCTATAACTGAAGTTTAATTTATTAAGTTATTTGTAGAATTATGGAGCCATCTATCATTTGGCAGTGAAGTTATCAAGAATTTGGCATTAGTCATCTCAATTCAAAATATATCCCTTAGTGTACACCTGAAAATAATATAACATTGTAGGTTAACTAACTGAAGTGAAAATAAAAACAAAGAAAACCAGTTCCCGTATTATCACTTCTCCCATACATACTATCAAACCATTTAACTACTGATTGTGAAGAAATATTTTATGTGCGACATTGATGAACATTTAAAGTGTATGTACCACTTAATGCTCATGTTGTAGTAGAAAGAACATTAACACAGGTATAAAAAGTAATGTTATTTAACACCTCATTTCTTGGGGCACCTGGGTCGCTCAACTGATTAAGCCTCCAACTCTTAGTTTTGGCTCAGGTCGTGATCTCAGGGTCCTGAGGCCAAGCGTGGGGCTCCGAGCCCAGCACGGAGTCTCCTCGAGATTCTCTCCCTCCCTCTCCCCCTTGTGCCCTTCCCCCTGTTTATGTGCTCTCTCTCTAAGAAATAAAATGTAGAAAAAACCCACAAAACAGGGGCACCTGGGTGGCTCAGTTGGTTAAGCAACTGCCTTCAGCTCAGGTCATGATCCCGGAGACCCGGGATCGAGCCCCACATCGGGCTCCCTGCTCAGCGGGAAGCCTGCTTCTCCCTCTCTCACTCCCCCTGCTTGTGTTCCCTCGCTGGCTGTTTCTGTCAAATAAATAAAATCTTAAAAAAAAACCCCACAAAACAAACAAACACACAAACGATTCATTTCTTACCAAATAGCACAGTACTCAAGACTGGGAAGTGGAGGGGCAAACACATCTGAGTCTGAAACCCAGCTCTTATTTCTCATGTACATGCTCTTTAACTTTGAGCAGGCTACTCTACTGGTCTGCGCCTCAGTTCCCCAACCTATAAATTGAGAAAAACAATCACTCCTACTTTATAGAAATACTCTGAGGATGAAAAGAGGGAATACATGCAAAGCAATGAAACATTCTCCCACCTAGAGTAAGTGCTCAGTAAGCATTAGCCATTTTTTCAAGAGTTTTATCGTTGCTGTTATTTACTATTGTAATATTATTATTGTTATTTGATTATGAATCCCCAGGAACCGATTCTGATACTTTTGAGGATGGAGTCAAATGTGCTTGGTGATGAAAAGGTGCATATGAGGTCAGGCAGATCACAGGGCGCTCCTAGTGCAAAATGGACGCTTATGTTAGAGGGATACATCAGGTTTAGAGCCACATTGTCTCTTGGGGGCAAGAGCCACCCAGGCACCCTGGTCTCATAATTTCTTATAGGAAGTATTTTATAATTGTTATATTTGTTCCTCTGTATATAATATCCTATTTTTCCCTGCATATTATAAAAATTATTTTTCTTCATCACATGGTTTGAATAGTAGATTATGTCATTTGCTATCATTTTCTTTATATTTCTCTTCCTGGGTTTCTCTGAGCTTTTTGCATCTGTCAGTTCATAGATTTCACCAAATTAGCAAAATATTAGCCATTATTTCTTCAAATATCTGTCAACACCTTCCTTTTTCTCTGAAACTCCAATTACATGCACCTTGTCTTCTTACCACATTTTCATAGTCTCTACTTTGTTTTCTTCCTCTATACTATCTTCACTATCATTTTCCTGACCCTTCTCCCACTTCTTTGATTTTCCTGCCAGCAGATTCTATTCAGCTGGTATTCCTTCCACGGAGTATTGAATTTCAGGTTGTTTTACCTTTTCATTTTAATTTCTGAAGGTTCTCCTTTCTCAACTATACTTGTTATGTTTTAAAGTTCCCTATCTAGCAAATATATTCAAGCTTTTATTTTCCTTCCCTACTTAATAACTTAGTTGTTGCATAATCGGTTGTAATTCCATTATCCCGAGTCTTTGTAAGTCTAAATATTCTTTTTCTTTAATTCCTATGGATTGTCCCTCACTGCACCTCCTTGAGTTTTTCCTTTTTTTTTTTTTTTAACTATTTTCTCCATATTGTTCCTTTAAAATATACTGCTGGAGATTTAGCAAGTCTAGGGTGGCAGTCTTCCTTTATAATAGATTTGGATTTCCTTCTGTCAAGCTCTGGGAGGCACTATCAGTGTAGAACCACTTAAAGCAAGTTCCTATGTAAGGTTCCGTGGACCACAGAAAAACAGTGTGTAAGGAAGATGTAAATTCATGCCAGGACTGGATTTGTGTCACAAGCACTCGGGGTGAAGTGTTTCCCTTTCCTTGTTTTACTCCGCTCACAGAGAATCAAGATAGAGTAAACAGCATTGATATCCTGCCCACACTGTGTCACAGCCCATCGTTTCTGTTCATTCCAATGACATCTTACTCCAAGTAAGAGATTCCTCCTTTGACCATGGGAGAGTGCTGGTATATTTTGTGGATAGGCAGGAGATGCTGAGGACATGAGAGTTGACAACTCTGAAAACAACCCTCAATGATGAATGGAAGTTGGTGGAAAATATTGGTTTCCCTCTCCCTCTTTGGAGAGTCCTACACTGTGTCCCAAAGCTCCCCAGGGAGACTGAGCCACAGCTGTTCTGAGCAGTAATCAGTTGCTTTACACAACTTATGCTAACCCTCTTCCCTTCCTGGGCGCATACCCTCACTCTCTGGAATCACTTCCTGTCTGTTTGGTTTCCTAGGAAACAAACACTGAGGTTCTGAGATTTTATATACAGAAGGCTAACTGGAGAGTACCTTCTTCATATGTGAGGACAGGTCAAGGAGGATTGGGCAGAGAGAAAAGCTGAACCTAAGACGATTGTACCCAAGGCCCCAGGTGATACCATATGGAAGGGATCCAGAGTGGGAAGGCCTTCAGACATCTCCCACACTGAGACAAAGATGGCAGACCTGCGCATCCCCTGCAGAGACCACTCACTTAATGTGGGCTGCTGCCAGGGAGGGGATGGGGAGCTCTCTTCAGCTGAGTACAGCTCCTAAAGAGGGGCTCACCTGAGAACCAGCTGCAGCCCACACTCATAGGTGTAGTGGGATGAATGTCATTCCTGGAGGGGGGATATAAGGTGCATAGCACAGCATCCACTACACTTGCCAAAAAACTAAAAAAAAACCCCAAAACTCATTTGCACCCAACTGTGGCTCTCAAGTCAGCTACTATGGAAACCCAACAAAGATGCAAAGGAAGCATTTCCCTGTTGCCCCTGTAGTGGGCAAGGTGTGAGTGTAGATCTAATTCATCTCCACTCTGAGAGTTGCCCTTTGAGACCTCAGATTAAGGTCAAGCATTCTCTGGGCGGACAGACTGTGGGCTCACCATTGCTGAGATCCACAAATAACCTCAAGGCTAAATAGCCGGTGATCATATGATGTCCTGGTCATTACTCTCCTTCATTTCCTCTTAGATGTTGGCCAAGGAGCACCTTATTTTCTTATCAGCAATTTGATACTTTAAAGGAGTTTTTAGGCTGAAGTTTGATCTCCATTTGACGCTACTGGGAATAAGAGTTTCTGATAAAAAAAATCTTAAATGAAGAATTTCTATTAGTCAATCAGTGGTAAGACGTGGGGCATGTGGTCTTGAAAAATATTGCACACCATTCAGTTCTTGGTAGAGCTAGTTCTTTAGCAGCTTCAAAAAAGAAAGAGGCATTTTCTTGACACTAGGTCAAGGAATGATCTCTACCTTTATCTTTTTATAGCACCAGGAAAAAAAAATTGTTTAGATGTCTGAGGATAGGACCCACAGGACTGTGTTAAGTTCAAACTGTATGTAAGCCCTGTGGGGCTCCTGCGAGGGCTTAGAGTATATGGCCTATGCACATTCTGTGGCCGATGCCTCAGAAACAATGTTCTGGACTTGAAACCGGATGAGTGAGTATAACTCAGCATATCAGAGTATGCTGATCTCTTATTTTTTAGATAGTATAACATACTTAGAAGAAAAGAGCAAAACCTTACATAGTCAATTTTACTATTAGCTCTACTATAAAATTTAAAGTGCTACCTATTGGGGCATTGGGGTGGCTCAGTCGGTTAAGCGTCTAACTCCTGGTTTCAGCTCGGGTCATGATCTCAGGGTTCTGAGATGGAGCCCTACATTGGGCTCCCTGCACAGTGGACAGTCTGTTTTCCCCTCCTCGTCTACCCTTTCCTCCAACTCATGTTCTCTCTTGCTCTCTGTCAGATAAATAAATAAAACCTTTTTTTTAAAAAGTGCAAGCTATTGTGTTGGATAGTGATGCATGTTTTGCAAGCTTCCCCTCGTTTTATGACTTCGGGCAGTCCCTTTAATTGTTGCCTTCTGCCTCCCTGTGCTCCTGATGAAGTACCCCTTTGGTGTAGCAAGTGAGCTCTGATTCGAGTCCCCTAGGGTCATGGTATATAAACAATCTATCAATATTTTAACAAATGAATAAAAGCCATGATGATGTAACTTCAAAAATACTGGAAGAGATGGTATGAAAACATAAGAAGAATTATGAAAAGATTTTTGGGTGCAGATAAGTGATTTTTCTGTTCGATATTACCTAGCCCCCTGTTTTTCTCTTTTCCTTTAGATTTTAACACCAATAAACCAAACTGAAAATAAACCTAAATGGAATAAGGTCACATTTGCAACTTGTTCGTCTCTGTTTCTCTGTGTCTGTGATCTTCATAAGTTATTTGCCTTAATAAAGGTTTAGGAAAAAACTTTCAGGCAACAGAATTCTCGTCGGATTGGGTGTGAAGTTCATTCTCTATAAAGAAATCCATTTTGTGATGAATTTTTCAGGGGTGTGCCTATTATGTAACATTAAAACTTCTGTGGTGATGTTATATGTAAAGCAAATATTCCCCTCTCTCACTGAACCAATGCAGTCATGTTCACAAGAGCCGGCCCGTGAGTGCTAACCATGTCCTATGTGTGCCCCTGCAATCTGGACCCTATTCTCTGAGTTTCTCACCAGCACGGGGAGCCTGTACTTGATGTGTGTGCCCAGGGGTGGAAGGGTTGAGAAGTAGAAGGAAAAGGCAAACTCGTTTTCACACTGATGCTTTCGGCTGCCAATACTCTTGATTCAAAAGCCATGTGTCGGGAGAGCAGGTGCGTTTCTTTGAGAGGCACTTTCCAGACACATGCACTGGATTTTGCCTGACCTCTCAAAGCTTTCTTGTCACCATCTCCAGCTCTGAAGTCAGCTTGCCTCTCATTGCTAAAATCTCCTTGTCCCGGAACATCTGGAGGGCTCAGTCAGTCAAGCACCGGCCTTTGGTCTCAGGGTACTGGGATCAAGCCCTGAGTTGGGCTCCCTGCTCAGAGGGAGTCCAATTCTCCTGCTGCCCCTTTCCTCATTTGTGTGCTCACTCTCTCTATTAAATAAATAAATAAAATCTTTAAAAAAATATTTTATTTATTTGACAGAGAGAAACACAGTTAGAGAGGGAACACAAGCAAGGGGAGTGAGAGAGGCAGAAGCAGGCTTCCCGCCAAGCAGGGAGCCCGATATGGGGCTCAATCCCGGGTCTCCAGGATCATGACCTGAGCCGAAGGCAGTCACTTAACCAACTGAGCCACCCAGGTGCCCCAATAAATAAAATCTTAAAGAAAGAAAAATCTCCTTGTCCTATGACCCATGTTACTTACCAGCACCCAGCTGGTGCCCTGAAGATGCATGTTCTCTTGCCGGGGGCAGGAGGACAGCCGCACCCTGATCCTCTCTCCTCACTGTGCATGCCTCCTACTCCTAGCATTATCCCTGCTCTGTCACTATCCCCTCCTATGGGCCTCACTTCTCAGGACACACTTCAGGCTTTTGTTCTCACCTTGACTGCCACTCCCAGCCCCCTCACACCCCACAACCCTGCACATCACATACCTCCAGCCTGAACATCTCTGTGAATAGCCTCGTGAGATCTCTCCCTTCCAAGCTGAGCTGAGCTTGGGGAGCACACCCCTCACTCCCTCACAGAAAAGGAAAAGTGTTCCAGCATTGCCTCTGGGCTGACACTCTTACTCCCACAAATGTTTCCCAAATTCTCTAGCCTTCTGTCATTATAGGCCTACTGAGATGGGAGGCTGGAAGTCAGAGTAAACCCTGGAGAGACTCCTAGGCTTCTGCTTTCATTCTTGAGAATGAAAGGGGATTCATGTATCACCTATTGTTCTCTGCCTTGAAACTTTTGATGAAATTTCAAGGTAATAGGAAAAATATCATTTAATAATCAAGTAAAGTAAGAATTATTATTCCATTTTATCCCTAAGAAAACAGAAGCTGAAAAGGTGAAATAATATTTCAAGGTGACGTGATGATCAGTAACAGGTTGTCTCCACTTAGATGAGCTTAAGACTTCCCATTCCATTACATTTCCATCTGAACATGCTGGATACACATCACGCATCCATGAATAAACATTTGTTGAAAGTATGCATTGCCTTTGTTCTAAGTAGACACAACACTACTTAAAATACTTAAAATTTACTTCTCTGCAAAGCATTTTTCCAAACAGCATTTGGGTTTGGCCCTTTAATGGATTTCTTTTTTTTTTTTTTTCTTTCCTTCTTTATAGGATTTATTTATTTGGGGGAGAAAGAGAAAGAGAGAGATCATGCACATGCATGAGCTGGGAGAGGGACAGAAGGAGGGAGGGAATCTCAGGCTCCTTTTTGAGCCCGGAGCCCCATGCAGGGCTCCATCTCATGACCCTGAGATCGTGAACTCAGCTGAAATCCAGAGCTGGACGTTTAACTGATTGAGCCACCCAGGCGCCTCTTGAACCTTTAACGAATTTTTAAAAGAGGAAGCTCTTTATAGGGCACATCTCATAACGGAAGGATCTCTTTCATGGCTAGGCCCCCGTCTAGATTCCTCACCAATAATCTGCCACCTTCCTCTATGACTTCTGTTGCTATTATAGAATAGCACCACACACACTTTCCCTCACAAGCACAGAAACTAATTCAAATTCAGTGAGACTCCCCAAATTGAAATCCAGAGCTCGCCTGACCTGTCTAAGGATTTTTCTCTCCGGCAGCGTGTGGGCTCTGAAATGCAGTGTCAGAGCCAGAGATCGGCCTGCGCTTGCATTTCCTCTGTTTCCACTTAACAGAAAGTGGCAGGACAAAGCCCTCAGTAAATGGGCTTCTGAACTGCCCGTGGATCTCAGAATAAAGGGCAAATTTATTGGTCTCCGGCTGTACTCTACTAAACATGTGGGAGGGAAAAGGATAAAACCTTAATATAGAAACAGTCATCTTGGCCACCTGGACACAAGTCAGGATGGGGAAATGTGTGAGAAATGCATCAACACACAAGTCTGTCGGTGTACTCATCATGGAGAAATCGCAGGGCGACGGTGCCCCATTCACAGGGCAGTCGGGACGCTGGTCCTTCCTCTGAGCCCAAACGCCCACTCTCTGTGAAGTGCTGGTTCAGCACGTGGGTTTGCAGGACACAGGCCCAGAGGGAGCTGCTAGGAAAATGAGCCTGGGTTCTTCCAGAGGATTCTCAGCTTCCCGAATCACCCTAACACGTTGCCATATTATTATCTTATGATGGTAGAATAGTGCTTTAAATGTTGCCTGTGATACATCCTGTCATTTTTATAATTTTCCCAAGCAGGGATTCTGCCCTGTCTTACAAATGAGAAAATGGGAATTGAGAGAGGTAAGGGATACGTATACTCATGGACATGAATAATGAATAAAGTTACGACCAAAAGAATGCTCTCTGGTGTAAGTCTCACCTTGCAGTGCAGCAGAAGTTACACTGTGACCCACTGCCCATGTCAAGCCAGTGGATGATGGAACTCTAGGGGATCATGTATTAACCGTGGAGATGGGAGTGGGATTTTGCTGGAAGGAGCTTGAGCTCTAGACAGGATGGAAGCAGAGAGTGCCTCCCATATCTGTCTCAATAATCAGGAGTCCCCTTGTGTGAGACTCCACAGACTTTTTACTAATCCTTATTGAAGAAGGGGCTGTGAATCCAAACCAGGAGACCCTTCTCTCTCCTGAGACTTTGGGGTGTAGGCAGGAGTAATAAGACGTCAAACCAGCTGATGGTGGAGGCAGGGCTCTCCCCACCCATCTCAGGTCCTGGAATGGAGCCTCACCTCAGGCTCCATGCTCAGTGGGGGATCTGCTGGTCCTTCTCCCTCTGCCTCTCCCCACGCTTGTGCTCTCTCTGTTTCTCAAAATAAATAAATCTCTAAAAAGAAAACAAACAAACAAAAAAACCCAAACAAACCAAAACAAAGGCAAAAAACAAGAAACACAACTTTGTATGGTAACAGATGGTGACAGATAGTGACTCTGCTTATTGTGAGAATCGTTTTTTAATGCATGAAAATATTACATTGCTATGATTTACACCTGAAACTAATAGGATATTGCATTATCTTTCAATTATAAAAAGTGGTTCAAAGAAAGCACCATCACCACCACCACCATCATCACCATAACCAGCAACAGAAAGACTTGCATGTGACAGGGTTATAAATATTTTTATAATGTAATACTCTAACTTTTTATTACAGAATTAAAGTAAAGCCTACATTTAGGGTACTTGAGTATACTATGTCCTTGATTCTCCCCTCTTTGCTTTTTTTTGTTTTGCTTTGTTTTAAGATTTTTATTTATTTGACAGAAAGAGATCACAAGTAGGCAGAGAGGCAGGCAGAGAGAGAGGAGGAAGCAGGCTCCCTCCTGAGCAGAGAGCCCGATGTGGGACTCGATCCCAGGACCCTGAGATCATGACCCGAGCCAAAGGCAGAGGCTTAACCCTCTGAGCCACCCAGGTACCCCGATTCTCCCCTCTCTGTAAACCTATTTACCTCCATCCTGCATCACCTCAGCACGGTGGTGATGCTTGACAAAGGTCTTAGATGCTTGCTGAATGTAATTCCTTGTAGCTTTGCTCTGCATATAACCTTTCCAAATTGGTAAACCCAAAGCACAGTCCAGGAGAATAAATTTTTATGTTGCTGGCAAGCAAAAACTTTCCCTTGAACAGACTTCAAAGAAAACCTCAGTGCACCGGCAGCATACTAAGTGATCTTGCTTCCTGTGGGTTAGTCCCCACATCCACTTCCACACGGTGTTCTGACTTGTAGCAATTCACTCAGAAATAGGAGAATCAAAGGCACGCTTCGCAGAGTGCAGGCATGCCTGGCCCCATCTCCGAATGACAGTGGCAGGACTGCAACGCTCACTTATCTAAATAACCCTCTCGGGAGAAAACACTACTCATATAATTGATAAGAGTGACTCCATAGAGAATGGATTGCTTTGCTTTAAACCGGACAGCAACACTTGGTTAGAGAAGAATCCCTACTTGCATTGTGATTTTTTTTCAACTATTTCCTTGGTTTTAGCTTATGTTTACTACAGATTTCCATCGGTTACCAGAGAGTAAGACATGATAACTTATATTCTTTGTTTTTAATAGACATGATATATTGGGGACAAAGTCTTGGCAATGTTTAAAATAGTTTTCTTATCTACAGTTCCCGGGTTAGAGTTATTTTTAGCTTCCATTGGAATGGGATAAAATAGGGCACAAAATTTTTACCACTAATTGAACAAATGTATCAGCAGTGAAGCATTTCTATTTTCTTTTAATGAAGCATGTTTAACCATTACCAAATCAATGAGTTTCTTATACAAAATGTGAGCATATGTTATAGAAAATACTAGTGTGTGTGTGTATGTGTGTGTGTGTGTGTGTGTGTGTGTGTGTGTGTGTGTGGAATAAAGTTGATAATCATCCCTAGGCTCAGCATCTAGAACAGTGACACTCAACCATTCTGGTACAGTTCTTCAGAAACTTTTTGCTAAATGTAGCTTCTACACAGCTGCAATCTTGTCAAAATCAACAACTCTTAGAGATGCCCGCCTGGAGGGCCTGGAGTAGGTGGTGTGTGATAAGAGGAACTCAAAGGATAAGAATGGGGATTAATACAGTCAGTGCATTTTAATCACTACAGTAAATAAGACATTTTAAATGAAGAATACATTCTAAATAATCAATTATTTAATTAATTATTAATCATATTATTGATTGAAATAATTATTTCAGTAAATATTTACCAATTGTTTACTGCTTCACCAGGCATTGTCCAGGTGCATTCAGTAGTTGATCAGATGTTTTGGGACTCACATGGAATGTGTTTACTATTATGAGTGCGAAGAACGATATCTGTACCCATCCATTCTTCTGTCTGTCTGGGGCGTCTGATCGTGATATGTACACTGTGTCAGTCCTCTGGTTTGGGAAGGGTTAAAGGGTCTGACTTGTTCTATGCTCATTCTATGTCCTCCTGAGGCACAGGATGTGCATTTCAATAGGCAGATAATAGAGACTTCATGGAATACAAAAGCATATGAAAAGTCCAAAGACTTTTTTGCCCCAGTGAAGCAAGAAACTCTAAGATCTTAGACAATAAACGATCTGAAGCCTGATGTTCTGATCCCACAGTTCACAGTAACCAATACTGGAAGCATGGGTGACATCACAAAGTAGGACATCCCCTATAACCTATCCCCAAACCCCAAATTCAAACACCTCTTCTGCCGGTCTGGTTTATCTTCCCTCCAATCTTTGGAGAAAATGTTAAATGGGATCTCCATCAGAGGAGTTACGCTTTGCTTTATAAAACAAAATATATAAAAGCTGGAACAATTAGAAAGACAAAAGAAATAAAATGGTACCAGATTATAACCCAAAGTATAAAATAAATATCCATGAGTCCATACTGATATTTTTTTAAAGATGGAATAAACAATTAAATGGAGAAGAGAAGACAAATATCTCTTGCAGAATTCCAAGTATGTATGCAGAGGTTCTGCTCTCAAGGACACGGACCATAACCCTCCACTCTTTAAGTATGTGCTGTGTAGTGAACTTCCTTCCAAAGGGAACACTGGGGATAAGGAGGGATAAAGGGAGTATCTTTGCAGTGGAGAAATCTGACAAATCCGACCTGGCCAGATGATCAAGATTAACATCAACAGCAAGATGTCATATTGACAGTATGTACCCTTGATGTGACATGAAGAAAATGACACTTTATACCTGTGATCTTCCTATTCAAAGCTCAGAACCTCAGTCTCACCATGAGAAAAACATCGGGAAGATCTCTACTGAGGGACACTCTACCACATACTTGGCTACTATTCTTCAAGACTGGAAAGGTCACCAAAAATAAGGGAACAGGGAGATGGTCATATCCGAGAGGACCTTAAGTAGATATGACAATTAAGTGGAATGCAGTATCTTCAATGGGATCGTGTAACAGAAAAAGATCAAAACCAAGGAAATCTAAATAAAATGTAAACTTCAGTGTTAAAAAGACTAGAGGATTTTCCTTGGAAAGTGAGTTTCAAAAAGCAGGTGCCTCCAGTGAGCTCTAACCATAATATTAGGACTGCATCTCTCAAGTTAGACCATCCACATAACTTTTGAACAGCAGGGATGCTATTTTCCAAAACCTGTGTTATTTTGACAAAAGAGAGCACTCCAAAGGAAATGTTGGGACCTGAGAAGAGATTTCGTTTGTTTCTTGGTTGGTTGGGTTTTTTGTTTGTTTGTTTGGTTTGGTTTTTGTGTGTTTCTGTTTTTTTGGGGGGGTGAGGGGTTGTTTTTTTAACAAAGGAGAGAAAAGAAAAGCTCTTTAGGTTAAGAAGAAAAGAACATCGTATTCTGTTGTGAGATGAATGGAAATTTAGAGAAGTGTTGGCTAGCTAAGGAGTGTAGTTGCCTGATTCACTGCAGAAGTCAAACGCAAGCATAAATGGAAAGGCAGCAGGACATTCTGACCCAGCAGAGGAGCTGTGATCAGCGCCAGAGAACTGGTGTCTTAGGTGCATGACAAGGGGCCAGCAGACAGGCCAACGAGAGCCGGCAAAGAAACACTACAAAACTGGACAAGGGAAGATGGTTCCAAATATAAGCCAAGGATAAAGCAGGACTCTTGAGGTGTCTTTTCTGTTTGGATTCTGCCATCTGGGTGGCCAGGGTTCACACTGGCTGACTTAAAGGCTCACGGTGAGAACGGAGAGTGGCAGGAAACATGAAGGTACAAGAATGTGCATCAGGGACATTGCACACTTTTTACAATTTGGTCTCGTGCTGGCTGGTGGTATCAGTGAGAGGGCAGGGGAGAAAATTTAGCAAATGTCACTCAATTACTGCAGTTCTGAGTGGATGCAAGTGGCTACATTGTCATCTTATTAGGCACTCTTCTGCACACGTCCACCCTACCCTCAAAGTGTGGTGCGTGGAATTTGGAGAAAATTTTGAAGCTAGGATTTTCTTTAAGAAATGAGTGACGTTGGTGGCACCTGGGTGGCTCAGTTGGTTAAGCGACTGCCTTCGGCTCAGGCCATGATCCCGAGACCTGGGATCAAGCCCCACATCGGGCTCCCTGCTCGGCGGGAAGCCTGCTTCTCCCTCTCTCACTCCCCCTGCTTGTGTTCCCTCTCTGGCTGTGTTTCTCTCTGTCAAATAAATAAAATCTTAAAAAAAAAAAAAGAAATGAGTTACGTTGACCCTTTATGGTGTGTTCTCCACTCCTTTCCTAAATTCTATGAATTTCATTCTCATTTATTCATCATGTCTATAGTTATTTGATCACTATCTTCAATACCTAATGCATTACTGAAGATAAAAATTGATAGGAAACACAGAAACACAGGAGTTGAATAGTTTTTCATGGGTCAGACTAATAATGACATAACACTGAGAGTAACTTCAAAATGGAAAATTGGTTTGGTCCATTTTATGGGTAATGGTTACTGGAAAACCATGTGAAGAAGATTGGCAAAATGATGTTAGTGGGGGAAGAGAGTCCTGCTGCCTTGCGCCACTCCTGCCACGCCCGAGAGAGGGGCAAGTGGGAGAACTCTAGTTGCAATTGGCAATGCTTGTCCTCTACATTTGAGAAAAGAAAGAAAACATTTAAGATTCTTGCTGTCCATATCTGCCTACTGAAACTTAGGTTCACATTTTTTGTCTTATTATTTTTTTTTTTTTGCAACTAGATCACCATTTATAGGAAGACTGACCAAATTTGGGAGTCCTAGACATTCCTAATAGGCCATGTTGTTCATGTATAATATATACACACAGTGAAGCATCGTGTTGGGAGTCACATTCAAAGACATGCGAGACCATGCCTTGGTAAAACGAATGATCTGTTTTTTGCTCCAAATTCATGAAGTGTAGCATCTTAATGAGGTTGCTCAACAGTATAGTGCAGCATGAAACAGTCATGACTAATTGTAGGGTTTATTTTCAGAAAGAATTTCTCTTTACTTTGCATTATATCTGGGAGCGATATAAAACACACCCTTGGATCTGTTTGCTTTTTATCCAATTTGCAAATCTGATTGGTTTAAGTGGTACATTATCAATTCTGTACATCAATATTGGTCATCCTTTCTCTTTCCCCAATTTCCCTCACTTGCTAAAAATGTTATGTGACTTTTTTTTTAAGATTTTATTTATTTGACAGAGAGAAGCACAGCCAGAGTGGGAACACAAGCAGGAGGAGTGAGAGAGGGAGAAGCAGGCCTCCTGCCGAGCAGGGAGCCTGATGTGGGACTCGATCCTGGGTCTCCGGGATCATGACCTGACCCGAAGGCAGTCGCTTAACCAATTGAGCCACCCAGGCGTCCCAAAAATGTTATGTGACTTTTAATTAGATAACTGATTAATCCAATTTGGATGAAGTACATTTGCTGCCTCATGATAAAGAAGAAGAAATGAGGCTTCGAATCAAAAACACCCAATAACAAGGGAATCCATCCAGCTCAGTGGGTCGCCATCACTGGGGAATACTACTGGGGTTTGTATTCATTCACTGACTGAGACTTTGTAGAGCTGCCTTTGTTTTCTACAAATTCAACAGGGATTTCCCCTAGAAATTCAGTGAATAATTAAGGTCATCTGTATATTACTTAAGTAATAGTACCTACATTAAACAAAACAAAACAAAACAAAAGACACACCGTTAAGAAAGCAAGAGCTTTGAATTGCAATTAACATACAACTCTAGATACAGTTCAGCCTGGCATTATCTCCAGGTTGGCAAATTCCTGGTGCTGGGACCTTTGCTACTTGCATCTATCTCTGCCCCCTTTATTTCTCCTTTTATCTCTCTCTCCTGTGTTTTGTTGGTTCTTTCCTACACCAGGATGGTACCTGGTTTTCAGCTTGGACTCAGTGTACCTTCTGCCACTGTCAGCACACCCATGGAAGACACATACCAACTACCACACGCAGGAGATCCAGACACCAAGTACGGGGTCTTCCAAGTCCAAATCTCCTAATGTCCATTCTGCCAGACTGGGTGTTGAATGGGGCAACTAACATTAAACTCTTCTCCTTTTCTATGATGGCCACAAATAATGGGCTCACTTGACTTTTGCCAAGAATATATCTTCTAGATGAAATAACATTGCATTAAAATATCTTGTTATTCAATGTGTTTCTTCACATTTTTGCAGCTTAAGGATTTAAGCACTTGGCAGTTTCTTTCTAGTTTAAAAGACATCCTTGCAAGGTTCTGTGAAGATTAAAGGCATATAAAACATGGTCTCTTGTGTCATGGAAAATCCATTGGAGGATATAATTACTCAAGTATAAAGTTCTGCCACCCAAAAGAAAGTTATGAAGAGTGTTGGATTATTTCCAACAATGGCTCTTAAAATTTGGTCTAAAAAGTAATCATTTAGAGTGTCTCTTGAAAATGCTGCTTCGGGGCGCCTGGGTGGCTCAGTTGGTTAAGCAACTGCCTTCGGCTCAGGTCATGATCCTGGAGACCCGGGATCGAGCCCCACATCGGGCTCCCTGCTTGGCAGGAAGCCTGCTTCTCCCTCTCTCACTCCCCCTGCTTGTGTTCCCTCTCTGACTATGTTTCTCTCTGTCAAATAAATAAATAAAATATTAAAAAAAAAAAGAAAATGCAGCTTCTAGACACACCCAAAATTATACTACTCGATAATTGGATGCCATCATCAATCTCCTTAAAGCCCAACAAATCCAAATAAATACAATAATTAGTTTTTTATCTCAAATACTGTTCTTCCTTACATAACATCTGGAAAAAATGTCATTGGGAAATACTGCCATTTGTTAACCTGTAGCATCCAATCCAAGTAACAAGAGAATCTATAATACGTTGATGCCACGTTAAGACAGGTCTTTTAAGCACTGAGACTCCTAAAAATATTTTAAAAGGCTGTGTTCCATAAGTATCTTTTATTAGAAATGCTGAAGCTGACTCCAGGATAAGAAATTTGTATTTTTAAGAAATTCCTTCCTGCCTCCATCATGAGACTCTGGGGCAGCTTAAGATAAAGAGATCAGGGCACCTGGGTGGCTCAGTTGGTTAAGCGACTGCCTTCGGCTCAGGTCATGATCCCAGAGACCTGGGATCAAGCCCCACTTCAGGCTCCCTACTCGGCGGGAGGCCTGCTTCTCCCTCTCTCACTCCCCCTGCTTGTTTTCCCTCTCTGGCTGTGTTTCTATCAAATAAATAAATTTAAAATCTTAAAAAAAAAAGATAAAGAGATCGGCAAATCACAGACATGTAGAAAACTTCAAATTGAGACATTTCATGCAAGGTACTGATGAATTTATCGGGATTGCAAGTTGCAGGCTAGATAACGAGTGAAAATGAAATGGTAAATTGTAGACACAGGGCAGATGACATTGGCACAAGCCTACAGCAGGGGCCACAAGGAGCGCTGACGTTTTGAGCAGGTGAACACCATGACCAGAAGTATGCATTCTGCGAGTGGTGAGATGGGAGTGGCAGGAAAACAGATGGAAATAGGAGTTTTAGGACAGTTGTAACTTGGGAGAGAACAGTGGCCTGGAGAAGGGAGAAAGAAAAGCAGGAGCCCCTTCAAGAATACACCGTCTAATGTGGGTCCTTCTTCCTGCTTCTCCTTTTGAGAAGATTTGCTTCCTTTCTTGGCCTGCAGGTGGGCTCTGCCCTCGGTGTGCGAACACCCTCATTACTGAAGTTTTCATCAGAAGAACGGCAAGTATTGACATTCTGGGACACAAACAAACGTTTCGGAAAGAACCCCTTTATCTGCTTTTTGTTGTCAAGCAAAGAGCAACTTTTGCCTTCCAACTGCAGTTTGTGGACTGCTCAAGTGATACTTAACCTCAGAATAGAGACATTTTCTAAAATGTCACAAAGGACAGATTGAAAATGTCTTAATCATTTTTGGTTCCACTCCACCACTTGAATTTATTTTCCAGCATTCATTTTTAATGTCACATTTTCATAAGATGTGATATATTGGAAAAAAAGAAAAAAAAAACCTCTCAGATTTAAGTCAGAAAACAAAAATGTTGATCCTCATCCCCAGCCCTTGCTCAGGGAAGTACCTAAACCACATGCCAGGCAGTGTGCGAGAGTCTGGGAAAGAGGGCACACAAGGTGGTCTTTACCTTCAGGAACCTCACCGTCTGGAAAGGGAGAGAAAGAAACACAAACATGGAACCGCAATACGATGTGAGAAGGGGTTGGGCAGGTGTTTGCACACAGTGTTCTAGGAGCACAGATGAGGAACCTAATGACTTTGCGTGAAGGCTGTGGGGAAAGATGGCTAATCCGGGTGGAAAGCTGGGGGAAAGACAAGAGCAGTGGGATGGAGGGTGTTCGCTGCAGAGACAACCGTGAGCAGAGCTGACAGCATGTGCGACGGCAAAGCGAATGGTTTTCTTCTTGCTATAGGATACAGCAACACTTCCTTGCAAAAGTGGTCTTAGGTGGAAACACAGGAAGGAGTAGGACCACGGTGTCCTCGAGTGCCCTGCCTAGAACCTTTGAATCTGTCCTGGAGACACAGAGAGCCTTTGAAGGCTTTGTTTTGTTTCGTTTTAAAGATTTGATTTATTTGACAAAGAGAAACACAGCCAGAGAGGGAACACAAGCAGGGGGAGTGAGAGAGGGAGAAGCAGGCTTCCCGCCGAGCAGGGAGCCCGATGTGGGACTCGATCCCGAGTCTCCAGGATCATGACCTGAGCCGAAGGCAGTTGCTTAACCAACTGAGCCACCCAGGCGCCTCTGTCGAAGGGTTTTAAGCAGAGAAGTCATCCTCCACAATCTGTGTCTTCGATGTGTCACAATGAGAGGAAGGTGAGAGACGAAAAATACAAATAGACCGTGGCCAGGGAGATAGACTGCTCTCTCCAGTAACAATCCAGGAACCTAAACAGCAGCTCCTGTAAAACTGGCCTGAAGTGGCCAGGACTTGATTACTAACTGACAGCTTTTCTGATTTATGTGCCAACTTCCAACTTAGAACCAACTGGACAAAACCAAACACGCTCTTGTACCCATAGGATGCCCTCTTTATAGTTAAGCTATCTGCAGCTTCCCCATGTCAAAAGCCTATAACCAGGACATACCTGAAGCTCCCCATTTTCCCATTATAATTATAAGCTTTCCCACTCTCCTGCCTCTTTAGTATCTGCCAAAATGTCTGCCAAAATGACTGACTTCCCTGCTACCGTGGGCTTTGTATAAATAGGCTTTGCTTTTCTCATTTGATTGGTCTCCATTTACTTTTACAAAGTTCAAGAATGACTTAAAAGGACTAAAGGAACACAAGCCTGGAAATAAGGTGGGTGGTGTCAGAAAGAGGTAATCACAGCCAGTTATAAAATAATAAAAATAACGGACATGTTCAAAGAATTTACTATGTATCTCTACCATACTCTTGGAATTTTACATAATTCTTGAAAGTGCCCTGTCAAATATGCTATGTGATACCCACATTTTAAGATAGAAGAAACTGAGGGGTGCCTGGGAGGCTTAGTCAGTTGAGAGGCCGACTCTTGGTTTCAGCTCAGGTCATGATCTCAGGGTCGTGAGACTGAGTCCTGCATTGGGCTCCGGGCTCAGTGTGGAGTCGGCTTGAGAGTCTCATTCTCTCCCTCTGCCTCTCCCCTCCCCCCTCAAATAAATAAATAGATAAACAAATAAACAAGATCTTTAAAATTGAAAAAAAACTGAGACTGAGGAAGATAAATAATTAGTTCATCTCCTGACTTTTACATCTACTTAGTAACTACAACTAGGTCTTTCTGACAACAGGCATATACGTAAATATTCTGCAAGTTGCTTCAAAATCAAAGTCAGCCTAGAGTCGGAGCTCACATTAACTCAAGCACTTTATTGTCTCTCTGTAGAACTCAGATGTGAGATAAGAATGATGAAGTGGCGGGGCACCCAGGTGGCTCAGTTGGTGAAGTGTCTGCCTTCAGCTCAGGTGGCGGTCCCACGGTCCTGGGATGCAGCCCCTTTGCAGGCTCTCTGCTCAGCTGGGATTCTGCTTCTTTTTCTCCCTCCACCTCTCCCCCCACTCATGCTCCCTCTCTTGCTTACTCTATCTCTCAAGTAAATAAATAAAATCTTAAAAAATGATTAAGTGGTAAAACACTGGGGAAATAAACATGAGAATTTGGAAACCGACAGAGAAGAGTTGGTGGTAATAATGGGCTGAATAAGGAATCCGAGGTAATCTCATGCCCTGAGCTGGTCCCCAGGACATCCTCCACCCACACACAAGAGGCTTAGGGGCTCTCACCGGGGCCTTGGCTTAGTCACCTAATTCCTCTAAATATCAATTTCATCTATAAAATGATAACAACGACTGTCCTACTTATCTTCCATGACTATTTTCCACATAAAATAAAATAATGGATATAAAAACATTCAAAAGCTGTACGCAGATCCTGGTTTCACATAATTTTGGTAATATAGAATATACCTTGTATAGAATATACATCTGGTTCCATTGTTTTTCAAACTTAAAATGGACTCTCAAAAATTAATATGCATATTTCACACTCAGTTATGTAATTTAATAATTACTCTTATTTTGCATGATCACTTCTGTCTTTTTTTTTCATTCTAAGGACCTAAGAAATTGCCTGGAAACGTTCTTGCTTTTCTAGCAAGTAAACACAGCTGAAAATTCTTACATGAGAGTATGTAAAATGTCAAATCTCACTTGGCCAATACTATCTGTAACATCAGGAAAATAACAGTTTTTAGAAGATACAAGCAGGCAGAACAATTCAGAGAATAAGATGTTGCCTCAGAGTAGCCACAATACTTGAGCTGCCTTTCTCCTTCTTGACTATTAAGCTTGCCTTCCTTGTCACAATATAGTCCTTACTTTCCAAAATGGTAAACATAGAGACAGATAAATTTAAACATATATATTTGTACATATAGGTATGTAAGTATAGATATAGAATATTTTCCATACTAAGTAAAAGATAAAAAAAGTATACACACACATTCCTTTCCATGGAATTCAACAGTCAAATCTGGAGTGCTTATAAAATCCAGTGAAAACCAAACACTTGGAATACAAAGCTCAACACTGGAGCTAATCTGTTGGTAACTTGGGACCTACTGGTCTTCATTCTGTGTTCTGCGACTACTTTCCCTTCCGGTCTTGGCCAGCTATGTCTCAGAGGCAAGGCCAAGCCATGTAAAAATTGGCATCAGAGGATTACAAGGTGACAGCAGCAATGAATAGCTACTACCTACCAAAAACTGTACCGCTGCACTTAAAATTTTTTATTTCATTTAGTCTTAATAATCCTAAAAGCTAGATATCATTATTTCCCCTATCATGTAACTAAGGAAACAGAATAAAGAAGTTGAGTGGTTAGCTACATTTCACATAGCTAGTAAATCGCAAAGCAGAAATGTAAACCATTTAAAAGTCAGAATAGGTAATTTTGGCTGCAGCAAGAAGTAAACCCCAAATTTCAGTGACTTTGCATGATGAAAGTGTATTTCCTTTTCATGCTCTATGTCCATCATGAGCGGATGGCAGGGATCGGCTCATCACAGTGTTTGAAGAATCCAGGCTGATGGAGCACCTACTATCTATATAGTTCACCATTTCTTATAACAGAGGGACAGGAGATCGTGAAATAGTAATTAAGTGGTTCAGCACAAAATGAACCATGTCAACCCAGAGTTTATCACGTGATCCCAGTCCTGACTCACAAGGAGGCCAGGAAGGGTGATCAGAAACTTGGAAACAACTGGGAACAACAGGAACGACTATCATAAATCACATCTATTCAGAACCCGCAGCAGTACTCTTTCCACTCTACTGTGTCAAACATTCCCTAAAGCACCTGGGTCTTCTAGAGCATACAAATAAAATTTCCATTTTGAGTGTATAGATTTTAATAGATTAGAACAATTTTCTTGTCTCCTTTGAATTAAACAATAATCCCTTCCTATAAAGATCTAATTGAACCACCTATTCTTTTCCTCTTTTATTTTCTTCAAGCCCCTTACATTTTATTTTTTCAAAGTTTTCTCAGAGAGATCAATCCATCAACATTGTTATCAACTGTATTGGATTTTTAGTGCCAGGTAAGAAAGTGCCACAAACTTGGTGGTCTACAGTAACACAGACTAGCTCACAGCTTCTGTGGGTTAGGAGTCTGAGTACAGTTTAGCTGGGCCCTGCAGTCAAGGTGCTAGCCAACGCAAGTCCTCACTTGGAGGCTTGACTGGGAAAAAATCCTCCTTCACACTAAATGAGACATTTGGCAGAATTCATCTTCTTGGTTCTATATAACTTAGGGTCCTGGCCATTGGCAGACCGTTGCCTTAAGTTCTACAGGCTACCCACAGTTCCCTGCCACCTGTCCCTCAAGATGGGCAGTTCAGAACATGACACCTTACTCCTTCAATTTCATTGAGCGAGTTTCTCATAGTCTGCCCAGACAGATTCTTATAGAATGCCATAAAATCACAGGAGTGATTTTCCATCACCTGTGACGCATATTATTAGTTAGAACCAAGCTGTAGATTCTCTCTTTACTGAGTCAGAGATTAAAAATATATGGACACCAGGAAGCAGGGATTATAGGGATTGCCTTATCTTTGTATCCATCAAATCAACAAAGAACTAAAATATGAAAACTGGTTCTCTGTATGATTATATCTCATCTACCTGAGTGACCTTTATTTATACTATGTAGATTTCTGTTGCTATACCTCTATTCATTATATAAATGAACTATGAGCTAATCATCTCTTATTTGATAATAGCTATAAATAGTCATAATTAAACCTAGTGTTTTAGTCTTTAAAGTGTATTAGTCTTTACAGGAATCTATCTCACTTTCTCTCTCTCTCTCTCTGTTTCTCTCCCAGAGAGATTTATTAGACATATTACTTTAACATTTAAAGTTCTTATTTTTTTTATTTTTTAAAATATTTTATTTATTTATTTATTTGATAGAGAGAAACACAGTGATGGAGGGAACACAAGCAGGGAGAGTGAGAGAGGGAGAAGCAGGCTTCCCACCAAGCAAGAAGCCTGATGTGGGGGCTCGATCCCTTGATCCTGGGAACATGACCTGAGCCAAAGGCAGACATTAACTGAGCCACCCAGATGCCCCTAAAGTTCTTATGTTTTTAAAATAAAATCATTAGTGATACTTCAGCTTTCAGCTCCAACATGGAAAATTCTTAGAAGTCATCACTCATAGCATGAGAAATACCTGAACAATGACTCTTCCCGAACCCAGCAAAGAAATGATGTTGCAGAATGAATAACTACTCCAAAATCTGGGAAGACAGAGGATCTAGGGAGGTTCAGGTGAGATCAGCTTACCAGGAGCAGAAGCCACTGGAGCCATAAAATGACAGGAGAAATTTAATGGTGATTTTGATAAATTGCTGGAGCTTGGTGTGAGCAAGTGTGAGAGTAAGAGACTCTTGGTGGGCCCAGGCTGTGGGCCACAGTATTGTAGCTTTTACATTCAGAAACCACACCAGGTTCTCCTCGTGAAGATCTAAGAAATTTTATCATGGCTCTGGCAGGGGAAAGGAAAGAATAATCATTGTAAACCACACTGGACTCTTAAACAAAGGCTTACTCTTCAGGGTAAAAGATTTTTGCAGAGCATTATTCCATTATTCCTCCCATTCAGGCCTCTCTGTTGCAAATAAGGAAGGGAAAATAAAAAACAAAAACATAGTCAATAGGACAATAGGGATTCGTGGAAATAGAACAGAGATCAGTAGGGGGAAAAAAACATTGGAGAAACATTTATGAAGGTGATAAAATGCAAGATTAGATAATACATAGTTATGATGCAGAGAGATGGAAACTGTAAGAAAATATCAAAAGGAAATGGTAGAATAAAAAACAGAGTCGCAGAAATGAAGGATGCCTTCCACAGGTTTATCAGTGCTCCTGACAGGGTCAAAGAAAGAATCAGAGAACTGAAAGATAGGTTAAGTGGAAACTTTTTAAGCAGAAATGCAGGGAGAAAAAAAGGATGGCAGAGGGGGAGAAACAGAACAGAACATTTGAGAACTGCAGGATGATTTTAAGAGGTATAACACAGGTGTAGTAAAATATCAGAGGAGAGAAAGTTTGGAAAGAAGCCTGGGGAGACAGGAATCTTAACTATAGAGGGAAAAAGAATAAGCAGCTGTTCAGACATCTCTTCAGAAATGATGCAAACTAGAAGAGAGTGAGATGAGATACATAATGGGTTAAAAGAAAGAAAAAAGAATCTCACCAACTTAGAATTTTATATCCAGAGAAATTGTCTTTAAAAAATTGGTGGAGAAATAAAGACTTTCTCAGACTTATGAAACCGAGGGAATTCATTTCCACGAGACTTTTCAATAAATGTTAGAAGCTCCTCAAGTATAAAGGAAATGATGTAGGTAAGAGAGAGGGATCTACCTGAAGAAACTAAGGGCATCAATAAGAAATAAATGAGAGAATAAAATAAAATATTTTATTGTATTATCCTTAACGTATCTGAAAGATATATTTCTGTTTAAAGTGATAAAAGTAACAGTGTATTGGGTGATTAAAGCATATGGGTAAGTGAAATGATTGACATTCATGCCATAAAGGATGTGAAGAAGGACTTGGGAATATTCTTTTATAATAACTCAGCGCTACACAGAAGCAATACAGTGCTATTAGAAGGAGTATATATGTTCCCCACCTATGATCATGCCAACCAGGAGATTATTTTAAAGTATAACTGATATGCTAAGAGATAAAACTGAATTATGTAATTACTCAATTAAGCCCAGACAAGGAAGAAGATAGCAAAACAAAAGTATTCTATGAATGGAGAACAGTTACAAAGATGGTTGATATCAATTCAAGAAATCAAAGTTATCTTTAAATAGGGATGATATAAATATAGCAATTAAAAAACAGGCTATCAGCATGGGTAGGAAAACAAGACCCAAATGTATGCTTTCTACCAAAAGAATAAAAAAGCCAAACAAACTTTAAATATGTAGACACAGGTTAAAAGTAAAGGGATAGAAAAAGATATACCATGCTATCACTAAGCAAAAGAAAGTGGGAGACACTATATTAATCTCAGACAAATCGTACTTTAGAACAAGAAAGATTGTTAGCATTAAGGAGGGGGCATTACATAACAATAAAGTGGTTAACGCTATGAAAAGACATAATAATCTCAAGTGTGCATGTACCTAATGAATGTCAAACTACATGAGAGCAAAACCCACAGAATTGAAAGGAGAAATAGATAATCCCATTGCTAGCGTCGGAGTCTTTGAAACCCCCCATCAATAATTCACAGATCAAGTAGACAGAAAATCAGTGAGGATACAGAAATCTTGAAAAGTACTATCAATGAACTTAATCTAATTGACATTTGTAGAATGTTCCATCCCACAACCACATTATTTTCAAGCTTGCATGCAACATTCTCCAATACAGGTAAGATGATACCCTGGGCCATAAAATGCACCTTAATCAATTAAAAGATGGAAATCAGGGAAAATATGTTCTTACTCTACAATGAAATGAAACTAGAAACAAATAACATAAAGAAAGTGCAAAATACCAAAATAATTGGGGATTAAACAGCATATTTCTTTTTTTTTTTTTAAGATTTTTTTTATTTGACAGAGAGAAACACAGCAAGAGAGGGAACACAAGCAGGGGGAGTGAGAGAGGGAGAATCAGGCTTCCTGTTGAGCAGGGAGCCCGATGTGGGACTCAATCCCTGGTCTCCGGGATCATGACCTGAGCCGAAGGCAGTCGCTCAATCAACTGAGCCACCCAGGTGCCCCTTAAACAGCATATTTCTAACACATGGATCAAAGGATAAGTCTTAAGAAGATAAAATATATTCAACCAAATGAAAATAAAAATACAACTTGACATTTGTGAGATGTAGCAGAAAGAGTGCTGAGATAGAAATTCATAGCATGACTCATATATATCAACATCTAAAATAAGTAACTTAGCCCTCATCTTAGGAAACTAAAACAATAAAATAAAATCAAGCCTAATGAAGCAGTAGAAAATAAAAAGTGAAGGTTAGAGCAAAATCCAATGAACTGAAAACAATAAATTCAAGGAAACCAAAGTCTTATACTTTGAATAGAGAGACAAAATTGACAAACCTCCAGCCAAGCTGGACAGAGGAAAGACACAAATTATTAAAATCAGAAATGAAAGAGAGGTCTTCATTACTCATCCCAGGAATATTGAAAGAATAATAAACGATCATTACAATTTTATGCCCACAAATCTGGTAGTTTAGTTAAGATGGAATGATATCCTAAAAGATACAATCAACCAAAATTCACACTAGAACAAGTAATATGAACAGCTCTATATCTGTTAAATTTAATGAATAATTAATAATCATTTTTAAAAAAGCTACCAGCCCCAGATGATTTTACAGCCCCAGTGAATTTTACAAGACATTTAATGAAGAAATAACACCAATTTTCTACAAAATAAAAATAAAAATTCTTTCTGACTTATTCTATAAGGCCAGCATTTTACACAGAACTTGACATAGAACAATCATAGAAAGACTCCAACACCCCTTTATGGTAAAACTCTCAGGATACTAGGAATAGAAGGAAGTCCCCAAACTGATAAGAATGTCTACAAAAGTCTTACAGTAAGCATCCTACTCAGCGGTGAAAGAGTCTTCTTTCCCTTCAAGATTGGGAATAATGTGATTATGTCTTCCCTTATTATTCCTACTCAACAGCCTACTGATATCACTGTCTATGTAAGGAAATACCAACCAATCTATGCCACACCCACCTCCTGATAAAACAAAAACAAAGACAAATGAAGGAATAAAAACCCTTGATTCTAATAAAGAAAAATAGCAAGGTCAATATTCAAAGGTCAATTATTTGCCTATATACCGTAAATGGATAAATTGAATCTTAAATTAAAAAAAATATATACACTAGCACCAAAGGAATAGTAATAATATACATATTTGGAAACAATTCAACTATAAAATGTTGATTTAAAATATGAAATTAGATACAAATAAACAGATTGAAAACACAAGAGTGTTACAGTATCATTTCTACCAACTTAATCTGTAGAATCAATGCACTCTCAATTGAAATCCCTGCAAACTATTAGTACATAGAGACAAAATGATTATAAAGTAGAAAGGCCAGAGACCTAGCATAGTCAACACAACACCTATGTCATGAGAAAGAAGTAATGTAAATAGTATGCTTACTTAATGATAGATGAAAATGGCACTTTCCCCCTGCAGTCTTCTTCCCAAAGAGACAGACCTCAGTATAATGAGAAAATCCATCAAGAAAAAGCTAATGGAGGGTCACTGTATAAAAATATATGGACAGTATACCTTAAAAATATCAAGATCATCAAAAAGAAGGAAAGCCCAAGAAAGTGTCACAGTGAAGAGTTGCCTAAGGAGCCATGATGATGGTTAATGGTAATGTGATCTCCTGTGTAGGATCCTATGACCAAAAAAAAGGACATTAGGTAGAAACTAAGGAAACATGAATAACATGGACTTTAGTTAATAATAATATATCAATGTTGGTTCATCAATTGTGACAAAATGTAAGACGTTCATGATAGGGGAAACTGGGTCCAAGGTATATGGGGACTTTCTGTACTACTTTAGGAAGTTTTCTGTAAATCTAAAACTTCTAAAATAAAAGTTCATTAAAACAAAAAGAAATTATTGATAGTTAAGCTACCCCAAATTATATGCATGTAAGACATCTATATTTGTATAAATTGCCACCCAAGTTTGCTATATAAACACTGAAAAGTATACACGAATGAGCTTTTATGTCATTGTGTAGACTCTAAATATGATCTGGAGGTCTGAGCACATGTTCAGTATTAAGGGTTTTTATTTCAATTTCATGTTAAGATGAGAATTACAAACTCAGCTGAGCTTTGGACTGGGAAAGGGTTTCTTATATGTGAGAACAAAAGCAGAGGCAGCAAAAAATACATCAACTGGACCTCATCAAAATTAAAAGCTTTGTGCTTCAAAAGACACCATCAGTAAAGTGAAAAAACAACACAGGATGGGAGAAAATCTCTGCAAATCATGTATTTGATAAGAGACTTATAGCTAAAATATATAATGAACTCTTATCACTCAACAAAATAAGAAAACCCAATTTTTAAATGGACAGATGATTTGAACAACCATTTCTCTAAAGAAGATATTTAATTGGCCAATAAACACATGAAAAAATATTAAATATTGCTAGTCCTTGGAGAAACACAAATCAAAACCACAGTGAGATACCACTTGACTCCCACTTAGGATGGCTAAGAGACAGATATAACAAGTGTTGACAAAGAGGTGGAAACACAGAAAACTTTATATACTGATGATCGAAATATACAATGATGCACTTTGGAAAACAGTCTGGATTTTCCCCAGAATGCTAAACATAGAGTGACCATATGACCCAGCAAACCTACTCCTAGTTACATACCCAAAAGAAATAAGAACAAGTATTATTTAAAAAGTTTGTACACGAATATTTATAGTAGAATTGCCCATTATAGCCAAAAAATGGGGGAAAACCTAGCTATCAACCAGTTGATGAATAGATAAATGATATATCAACATAGTGGAGTATTATGCAATCATAAAAAGTCAGAAGTCTTAACACATTCTGCAAGATAGATGAAACTTGAAAATATTATCTGGTGCAAAAGAAGCCAGTCACCAAGACCACATACATATGATTCCATTTACAAATCTTCAGAATAGTCAGATCTACAGAGATAGAAGTTGTTTTGTGGTTTTGTTAGGCCGGGAGTGATGGGAAGACTGGGGATGGGAGTGATGGTCAACACTCAGACATCAGAGAGATGTAGTTTGTCTTCCTTATATGACAAGTGGGAGGACTCAGATTTGGGAAATGAAGCAATTTTTCTTTTCTTGTATCAGTAATTCAAACTTTTTCAAGAATTAAACCTCAACTCTCCTGATTTCTCTTTTGGTCTCCTTGCTCTGTACCATACAGCACTATTTTAGGGAGGAGGGAAGGAAATTTTATTTTCATTCTGCTACCCATATTACCACCGGGTTGATATACAAGGTAATTTTTTTTTTTTTGTCTCCAGGATTCATTTATTAAATGCAGTTGTATATGGATTGGATTGGTACATGGATACCATTCAGAGCTGTACAAAATATGATGGGGAAATATTTGTTAAATTATTGTTTAGTAGAGCCCTTTTAAATATGTGATGATTTATGGTGCATAGTATTAAAATTATATTGTTTAACTATAATTTTATGGGCTTAACTTATCCCATTTCAAAGTGTAGATGAGTAGCGATTTAAATCTGAATTTCAAGTAACCACCTATCACAAAATCTATTTTGACTGAGCTTACAAACCGCAGCGTGTGTCTAAAATGATGTCCTAGTTATTTCATTCTTACTATAATGATCTTGTGGTTTCTAGAGACTGCAGTCACAATGCATAATGATAAAGGCCTTAGAAGAATTAGAAGACAGAAAGCAGTATATGTGAAACCTCATCTTTTTAAATATTGTCTTGATTAAGCAAAAGAAACGGTTTCAATGAAAAGGACTGAAATTGCTTCAGCTTTGAGATGTCAAACGGAGAAAAGTTTTCTTTTCTCTCTTTTTCACTCCCCAAAGTGTGAGTTTATATTAATTATTTCATGGATTGCCTTAATTAGATCTCAAGTGAGACATTCTGGTGTGTTTTTACAAATACTGCTATTAACAGTCTTTATGTGGTCTACTCTAATCTTACAGATTACTGGAAATCATAATGTTATAATAAATAATAAATACTACTGCCTCCTTAATCACTATGGCTGAAATTTAGGCAAAGTAATAATTATGAAATAGTATAATTAAAGTTTGAGCTTGATTAATGAATACTACTGGCTCTTTTTGCTAACAGTAATATCTGTCTCACTGCAGCAACAAAGAATCATTGGTGAAGTTGACATTTATAGAAGTGATCTATCTATTCTGTTCACAAATAGGAATGAATATGTCAGAATTTTGCTAGAAAATGAGAGTGGAAGCACATATCCTGACGTCTGTTAAGTTGCTGTGTATCTTTCCTTGAAGACAAAATTCATATTTTATAGTCTTTATATCACAAAACTCATTCATCTATTAAAACTTTTTCTACCCTGTATGCTTAGAATTGTATATGTTTTTCTAAAGATTTTATTTATTAGACAGAGAGAAACACAGCCAGAGAGGGAACACAAGCAGGGGGAGTGAGAGAGGGAGAAGCAGACCTCCCGCTGAGCAGAGAGCCCGATGTGGGACTTGATCTCAGGTCTCCGGGATCATGACCTGAGCCGAAGGCAGTCGCTTAACCAACTGAGCCACCCAGGCACCCCTAAGATTATATATGTTTTGTGCAGTTTACCTATACTGACTCATTGGGGCCAATGTTATCTGAAGATTTTTTTGTAAGTTTAAACTTACAAAACTTCATAAACAATAAATAGTGAATTTAAGCGGCAGTGCTCCCTAGCAAACATAGCACTTTGTAACTATATAATATTTCTTTGTGTAAAAAGGGTGGAACTTAACTCATGTATTAACCTAGTTACTAGTTAGCTATGTGACATTGGGCAAACCCCTTGACAAACCTTACCATTCACTGCAAGATAAGAACCAATATTTCTATTTCTCCCAAATTTTCTAAGGCTATGGGAAGGGGACTCAGAAAGCCATTATCAACCTCTATGATTTTGTGGTTCTCTAAGTACGTTCATAGTGTTAGGTTAGCAGTAGACTGAAAGCAGTAAGGATGTCAAAGTAAAAAAAAAAAAAAAAAAGCAAAACACAAGCCTTGCATTTTAATTCTGAGTTGCAGTAGCTGTTTGTCTTCTGAGTCAATCACAAAATTGTTTTGAAATCCAGTTTCCTCCTGGAAAAATAATGCTAATACTCAAGTAATTGTTATCTTAAATCTCTTCAAGTTGATGAGAATATTAGAAAACTTTACATCACACCCATGCCTATCTCGCTACTGCCCCCACCACCCCCATCTCCCATGTGCAGTCTGAGGCTCTCTACCCTACCCCCCTGTTCCAGAGATGTCATTTACACCCCAGGTTCACAACTTCTAAACAGCTGAAAACTTAAAATCCAGCACTGGACCTTGAAGTCAGTGGAACCATTGATAAACAGTATCTTTTCTCCATGATTAATTACACTTATATAGTGAAAGTGTAAATTATTACCATGCACAAATACAAACATTGTTTATACAAATGTAACTATCGGGATGACTGAATTGTGTCTTTCCAAAATTCATATGCTGAAGTCCTATCCCCTCTCATACATGGCTATTTTTGGAGAGAGGGAATTTAAACACAAAATTAAGGTTAAAGGAAGTCATGGAGGTAGACCCTAACCCAAGAGGACTGGTGTCTTCCTCTTATAAGAGGAAGAGATGAGCACACAGACATACACAGAGGGAAGACCATGGGAAGACACAGGGAGGAGGCCACCACCTCCATACCAAGGAAGAAAGCTTCAGAAGGAGTCAACCCTGCTGACTCCTAGGGTCCAGAATTGTGAGAAATGATTTTTGGTTACACTGAACAGCTGCAGTATTTGGGAAGGTAGCCAAGGCAGGCTAATTTACTATCCAAGTAAAAACGATACTTGACTAGATGACAGTTACCACTGAACTAAATTTTAGTCGCTTGAAAAAGTAAACACCTGTACCAGTGAAGGGGTAAAACAGGACCACAAAGTTGGCATCATCCTTGGGCCCAGCTTCCGTCTGCAGATAAACCTGGGCCGAATCAGCACTCACAGTTTGCATCTTTTCTCAACCCTTTAGGTAGAGTTACACATCTGGGCATCGTCTTAGACTATGGGAGAAAGGTATTTCTAGTAAGATCATGGAAAACAAATTCATTCATTTCATATCTTAATGGTTGTTCACTGAACTGCTACTTAAATTTGTACCATTTTGAAAGTAGATCAAAACAATGCAAATATCTATTTCTAATTATGTCTAAAAGTGGTGAAGTAAATTTCAAGTGACAATGCAGTATACCTCAGGGAAATTTAACAAGGAATGTATTTGACATTTCACCCCAAAATTAACCACAGGACACTTGCGACATGATTTAATTGGTAATGTTAAACATACCCATAACTTTCTAAGATAGGTCTTTTAGAATCAAAGTAGACCTGTCTGCCAAGACCTTCACTCACATCACAAGGCTATCTAGTTTCTTCTATCCAGACTTCAGTTTTTCCATCTTTATATTGATCACCATATTCTCACTACACAATAAATTACATCTTATTTCAGTCTTAATGTTTATGACATTACCTGTTTATATTACACAACACAGTTAAAAATTCATTTTGATATTCTAATTGTTCATACTGCCTTTAACCTATAAAACTCAGAAAGCTTCTGTATTAGCTCTCTGGAGCTACTCTATCACAAACTGGATGACTACAGACTACAAGTATTTGGGGAACGTGGGTAGTTCAGTCATTTGAGACTCTACCTTCAGCTGGATTCATGATCTCAGGGTCTTGGGACTGAGTTCCTGCTCAGTGGGGAGCCCGCTTCTCCCTCTGTCAGTTGCTCCCCCTGCTTGGGCTCTCTCACACTCTCTCTGTCAAATAAATAAATAAAATCTTGAAAAAAGAAGGAAGGAAGGAAGGAAGGGAGGAAGGGAGGGAAGGAGGGAGGGAGGGAGGGAGGGAGGGAGGGAGAGAGAGAGAAAGAAAAAAGAAAGAAAGAAAGAAAGAAAGAAAGAAAGAAAGAAAGAAAGAAAGAAAGAAAGAAAGAAAGAAAGAAAACTACTGATGTTTATTGTTTCACTATTCTGAGTGCCCTAAATTCAAAATAAAGGTGTCCTCTGAAGGCTCTAAGAAAGAATCCCTCTTTTTCAGCTCCTGGTGGCTAGCTGCATTCCTTGATTTGTGGCTACATCACCCCAACCTCTGCATTTGTGGTCACATTGCCTCCTCTTCTGTCTGTATTCTCCCTCTTTGCCTTTATTTTAGAGGATGAGTGGGATTGCATTTCTAGTCCACCAGGATAATCCAGAACAATCTCCACATCTCAGGATTGTTAAAGTAATCACATCTGCAAAGACTCTTTTCTTGGGGCACCTGGGTGGCACAGTCTTGGGACTGAGTTCCACATCAGGCTTTCTGCTCCATGGGAGGCCTGCTTCTCCCTCTCTCACTCCCCTTGCTCTCTAGCTGTATTTCTCTCTGTCAAATAAATAAAATATTTTTTTAAAAAAGAGACTCTTTCTCAAAGAAAACAACATTTCCGCATCCCAGGGATCATGACTTGATATTTTAGGGTGACTCTTAGTCTATTACACCTTCTTTCCCTTAAAAAATGTAATACCTCTCTATTAATTACATTATTGTTCAAAAATGTATGTATTATATGTATGAGATAAAATTCTCTAAGTTCTACATTTTATTGATTGATTCATAAGCAATTTTTTTAGCCAGATACTTAATTTCTCTGATCCACTGAGACAGTAATGTGTAATTTCCCATTTTTCTTTTTTTTTTATTGTTACTAAAGTTTTTTTTTTTTTTCCAGTGTTTCAAGATTCATTCCCCATTCCCCACACCCAGTGCTCCACGCTTTAGGTGTCCCCAGTATCCCATTTTTCATTTACATTTTCCCTAAACTCTACAGATCAGATAAATGGAAAGGTTGTAATTGTTTCTATATTTTTCTTGATATCTCCTCCTCCAGAGTCCTTGACAGGTGATAAATACTCTGACCTCACTTTCAAACCTTCTTACACCATGGTAGGCATCTGTCTGTTTTTATATAAAACATCCACATAAATGAAGTTTAATGAATGTCAAACCTTGGTAAATAGATACTATACAACATTAAACATCTCCAACTGGTGAAAAGATTATCAAAAGTCTATTGCTGATCTGTTCATTTCAAGAACTACCTAATATGACAAATATAGTACAACACAGATAATTTGGCAGACCACTCCTTGCATATTTTAATGAGATTCGACCTATAATTCAATGATATTTGATGCTATCGATCCTTCAACCCTTTATCCTCTATTGAATTTAACACCAAGTTTCTGTCTCATCTCATAAGTATTATCTCCGATTTTGCTGTATGTGGCAAGAAGGCAGAAGATTCATTACTAGATTAGGAGTTTAAACTGAAATCTGAAGGAGAGTGATGCAAAGATGAATCATCTGAGACGTAGTTGCTGCTCTCAAAGAGCCTTCTGTTTGGGAGGTGATACAGTTAGTCACCTACACAGTCGCTCCATAAAGCAATCGAGGATAACTGATGCCATACATCTGAAAACAAAATACGGAAGAGTAGGCAACAAATTCTGATGGAAAAGACTGCGGGAAACCTGACGAAGGCCTGCTATCTCTTTTCCATCTATTAAACGATTTTCATTCTTCTATCAAGTCCCAAGTATATCACCTCCCAGGGAAGGCTTCTCCCATGTCTTCAATGAGAATCAGCTGATTTCTCTGGGGCACTCATTTTGCAAATAATTTTATAAGTAGCATATTCCAGTTGGTATATAGTCCATCATATTCTACTTAGACCTCTTTTTGTTTTTGTTTTTATATTACCCTGAGATTTTAAGATATCGAAAAAAGAGATTATACCTTACTCATATCCAAATCATATACACGAGCACACTGCCATGTTTAATGAGGAATTAAATACACATTTACTGAATAAATCATTAAAGAATACTTGAGATGTCCACCTTTGTCCATGAAATGATTAAAGTTGTCAGAATTTCTCTCCCACAGTTTTAAACTAATAACCCGGGGGGCGGAATATGAAACAGCTATTTACAATGAAAGCAAAGTTGTGGCTCCCACCATCATGTTAGATTACTGCCTGGAAATTTGCATGGCACAGGGCAGAGAAAGAAACCCTTGGGAAATGCGGAGGTCTCTGTGATCTGAGAAGACAAGGATCATTGTTCAGAGAGGCTGAGGTGACCAGGGAAATGAATGCATAAATATACACATATTTAGCAGATGAGAAAAGTAAACTCAGAGAAGCTAAGTCATTTGCCCAAGTAAATACAGTTAATTAGGTTAATTTCAAATATACACCTTCGTCCACACCTTGAGATAGAATTTTTTAAAAGATTTTTTATTTATTTGACAGTGAGAAACACAGCCAGAGAGGGAACACAAGCAGGGGGAGTGAGAGAGGGAGAAGCAGGCTTCCCATCGAGCAGGGAACCCGATGTGGGACCCGATCCTGGGTCTCTGGGATCATGACCTGAGCCGAAGGCAGTCGCTTAACCAACTGAGTCACCCAGGCGCCCCAAGATAGAAATATTTTTAACTGCCATTTTGCAAACCAGGAAAAGTAAGTTTAGAGAGGATATAAGCTTCCCAAATGTACAAGGATGGAAAGAGAACAGAACAAGCATTGAAACCCAGCTGTTCTACTACCAAATTTATCCTGTGAAGCTAAAGGCTATTTGACCTCTCATCATCCCTCTTCTGATGACTGATTCCAAAAACCTGAACACAAATTTCTCCAGACAAAATATCCTCAATTACTTTCATCACATTAACTTTTTTGATAGTTGTTACATTACAATTCTGAATTTTATTAGGTTGTTGGCAAACAAACATTTCTAAGTGCTTTTTACATATTGACTCAAGAAAGTAAGATTGAGTGGTCAGCTACATATGTATAAGATGAGAGAAATTTAGCTTAGTGACCAGTGGCAGTATGTAAATAAGGCCTACTATTAGTAATTGATTATTGACTATTAGCTCAATCTGAGGCAGCTCTGTTGCCTGACTCCTGGAAATATTTACTATAAACCTTCAGTAGCATTATAGGGAGAGAGCAAAGTCTCCAATTTGGAAGTAATAATCCCACTTCCTCTGATAAGGAAAAACTATTATATGATATTCATTTCTAGGAAACACACAGAGAAACAGAAGTATGTTAAATATGAGTAAAGATTTCATTTTAGGAATTACTGAAAAATAACTGAGGTATTTAATCCAATAAATGAAAAACTTGGACCATGTTCAATGTTAATATTTAATATTTAGAAGTGTTTCTACAGAGAAAGGGCCAAGCTTACTTTGCATAGTTCCTCAGATAGATACAGGTTTTGAACTGTCAATGTGAGAATTTGGGGTCAACAAAAACATTAGCATCCCAACAAAATAGTAAAAATTAGTTTCCAATTGTTATTGGACATTTCAGAATAGAAGCTCTGTGATTTTTCAGAATGCAATGTAGAGAACATAGATGCAGTCTGATTCAGGTTTCCTTAAGCTGGCCCCAAATTTCCAGAGACACCCATGAGCCCATCCAGTAAGAGATGTGAGCCAGGGGCCAGAGAGCTTCTTCAAGATGATGAGATGGGGTCTTTCCTCTGTTTCAAATATGCTTCCTTTCTTAGCCCTGGCTCTATTTTCTATTGAAAACTGGCCCTCGTCTTTTGTATTTGCTACTGATAGTTAAATTCTAAGAATCTGATTTCTTGTTCTCCTTATATTGTAGTTTTTTCTCTTTGGAAACTCTCCATTAGAATATGAGGCAGTCCAAGTTGCTAACACTAAAAATGGGATTATATTGGGGCATCTGGGTGGTTCAGCTGGTTAAAGTGTCCAACTCTTGGTTTCGGCTCAGGCCATGATCTCAGAGTCCTGGGACTGAGACCT
Organism: Spilogale gracilis; assembly: GCA_004023965.1. Taxonomy (NCBI): domain Eukaryota; kingdom Metazoa; phylum Chordata; class Mammalia; order Carnivora; family Mephitidae; genus Spilogale; species Spilogale gracilis. Next base: position 131,515 of record PITA01003166.1, read on the forward strand.
GTGTCAGGCTCTGTGCTCAGCATGGAGTCTGCTGGAGATTATCTTCCTCTCTCTCTGCTCCTCCCCACTGCTTACTCTTGCTCTCTCTCAAATAAATAAATAAAATCTTAAAAAAGGGAGAGGTATTCCATTGCCAGTACTGTATGGTACATTGATTAAGATAACCTACAGAGTCCCAGTTATTCTAAGTTTTCATCATTGTATAGTTACTATTCCCCGCATTTTAATCACCAGAGGTTTCAAATTCTTAAATGATATCTGTAATGAATTAATTGAAAAGGTTATACTTACAAATCTTAAAATAGTGAGTTGGATTATTATTTTTACAAATTAAAATTTCCATAAGGATGTTTGTAAATTAAACTCAAAAATATAGTTCAGAATTTTGCTTATATCATCATCTCTTTAAACGTTTTCAGGATTCCTTGATCCAGTTGAATCAGTAATAACATAGAGTGGTAAAGAAATGACTAGTTCTTCAAAACTGCAAAGAAATGCTATCTAGAAATGCTCTTTTATCTAAGTTACTTTGTCTTTAAATATTTAATGCACATATAAATCCATGAAAACCTTCAAATGACCTAAAATCAATCCATACTTCAATAAATGGCGCTGGGGATGGGGCACCGGGGTGGCTCAGTTGGTTAAGTGACTGCCTTCGGTCCCGGAGACCTGGGATTGAGCCCCACATCAGGCTCCCTGATCAGCAGGAAGCCTGCTTCTCCCTCTCTCAGTCCCTCTTCTTGTGTTCCCTCTCTGGCTGTGTTTCTCTCTGTCAAATAAATAAATAAAATCTTAAAAAAAATAAAAAAAATAAATGGTGCTGGGAAAATTGGACAGCTACGTATAGAAGAATGAAACTAGACCATTCTCTTACACCACACACAAAGATAAACTCAAAATGGATGAAAGACCTCAATGTGAGGCAGGAATCTATCAGAATCCTAGAGGAGAACACAAGCAGGAACCTCTCTGACACTGGCCACAGCAACTTCTTTCAAGACATGTCTCCAAAGGCAAAGGAAACAAAAGCAAAAATGAATTTTTGGGACTTCATCAAAATAAAAAGCTTCTGTACAGAAAAGGAAACCATCAAAACAAAGAGGCAACCCATGGAATGGGAGAGGATATTTGCAAATGACACTATAGACAAAGGGCTGGTATCCAAGATCTATAAAGAACTACTCAAACTCAACACCCAAAAAGAAGATGAACACATCAAAAAATGGGCAAGAGACATAAAGAGGCACTTCTCCATTTGTATTTGACATACAAATAGCTATCAGACACATGAAAAAATGTTCATCATCACTAGCTATCAGGGAAATTCAAATCAAAACCACATATACCACCTTACACCAGTCAGAATGGCCAACTTTAACAAGACAGGAAACAACAAGTATTGGAGAGGTGCAGAGAAAGGGGAACCCTCTTACACTATTGGTGGGAATGTAAACTGGTGCAGCCACTTTGGAAAACAGTGTGGAGATTCCTTAAAAAAATGAAAAATAGAGCTACCATATAACCCTGCAATTGCACTACTGGGCATTTACCCCAAAGATACAGACGTAGTGAAAAGAAGGGCCATATGCATCCCAATGTTCATTGCAGCAATGGCCACAATCATCAAACTGTGGAAAGAGCCAAGGTGCCCTTCAAGAGACGAATGGATAAAGAATATATGATGCATATATACAATGGGATATTACACCTCCATCAGAAAGGATGAATACCCAACTTTTGTAGCAGCATGGACTGGATTGGCAGAGATTATGCTGAGTGAAATGAGCCAAGTAGAGAAAGTCAAGTATCACCTGGTTTCACTTACTTGTGGAGCATAAGGAGTAATGTAGAGGACAGTGGGAGAAGGAAAGGAAATGGGAAGTAGGGTAATTCGGGGAGGGAGATGAAACATAAGAGACTTTGACTCAGAAACAAACTGAGGGTCTTGGAGAGGGGGTATGGGAGAGGCTGGTGGTGGGTACTGAGGGCACGTATGGCATGGAGCACTGGGTGTGGTGCATAGACAATGAATCTTGGAACACTGAAAAAAAATCAATCCGTACGGATTTCTATAAGAAGAGTAAATTAGAAAAGATAAACCACAAATAATTTTGAAAGCCTTAAGGTTTAGTGATTTTCTGATAACTTCAACAATACAAAAGAAAAAACCTGTAAGCTTTGGTAGCCTTGCCACAGGAGGCTCTTGTGATTTATAATTTTAAAATTTATATTGATTCTGCTCTGATTTGTGTGCTATCACTTAGAATGGAAGTAAACTTTAGATACATTTGATCTATAGTTTGAGGTTCTTTTTTTTTTTTTTTAAAGATTGTATATATTTAGGGGCGCCTGGGTGGCTCAGTTGGTTAAGCGACTGCCTTCAGCTCAGGTCATGATCCCGGAGACCAGGGATCGAGCCCCACATCGGGCTCCCTGCTCAGCGGGAAGCCTACTTCTCCCTCTCTCACTCCCCCTGCTTGTGTTCCCTCTCTGGCTGCGTTTCTCTCTGTCAAATAAATAAAATCTTAAAAAAAATAAAGATTGTATACATTTATTTGACAGAGAGAGAGCACAAGTAAGCAGAGAGGCAGGGAGAGAGAGAGGAGGAAGCAGGCTCCCCGCTGAGCAGAGATCCCGATGCCGAGATCCCAGGACCCTGAGATCATGACCTGAGCTGAAGGCAGATGCTTTAACCCTCTGAGCCTTCTTCAATTGAAATTAATCAACTTTAACTTATTTTTGAGCACAAGTAAATTAGTGGATAATTTTGTTATTTCACTAGTGCTCAGTAATTGGCTTTTTTTATTATGCCAAAACCACATACATATTGGTGTAAAAATGGAAAATGGCTTAAAATCTTCAATGGAAGGCCAAGCTTGTTAATTGACTATGTTTCTACTGATGACAGTTCCACATCATTTGAGTGTATGTGCATGCGTGTCTGGTATGTTTGTGTAAATTGCACATATAATATGCTGTTTACAACTTTTAAGCTCCAGTTTCCATAGCATGGAGAAGAAATAGAAGAAAGTTTTAAAAGTATCTTAGAATCTGGGATTTTTTTTTACATGAATATCTATAATAGCAAAACTGAAAATAAGGATCAGGAACAACATGAGTGCTTCATACATTTCAGAAAGTAAAAATCTTCTAGAATAGGGATGACAAACTTTTTGCCAATGGTCAAAAAATAGATACCTTTGGCTTTGTGGCTGAGAGGATCCTGGTCCCAACAATTCCACTCTGCTATGTTAGTGGAAGAGTAGCCATACCTAATAAGCAAACAAATGTCTGTAGATGTGTTCCAATAAAACTTTATTTGCACAAACAGGCAGTGGGCTGAGTTTTGTTCAAGAACCATTTTTGCCAGTGCCTATTTTAGGGCATAGTCTTCTAGTGACAAGTGTTAGTGTGTCCCAAGTACTAGTCATTATACTTTAGCGAGGGAACACCGTGCCAATTAATCCAGAGTAAATTCAGTGAAGAACAGTTAAGAGTTTTCTAATGTAGTTTGTATTATAGCTTCATTCATACTACCAGAATTAAATGACCTTGATTTTAATAGTATAAGTATAAATAACATTGTTGATTCATGATTTGCTCTTTTTCCAGTATGAGATTTTTGACCCTTATTTTGTCTTTGGCCCATATTCTAATACAAGTAAGCAAATGACTCACAAAGCTATTTTGCATTTATACTTTATTTTTAATGTATATTTTAAGATATACAATCAAAATTTTAGTTTTCCTTAGGCATAAGGGTTAAAGTTTAAAACATGGCTCTTCAAAACATCTGTGAGAAGGCAGTTGGGCTATGATACAGCATCGATTTTATGATGTATCAGTCATCAGTTCATTAGAAATGGTACTTAATCTTTAGGATGTGAGTCATCTCAGACCCACCACTTCCAGAAATTTTTCACAGAGGCATATGACATAGGAAGCCATTAGCTGAGGGACAGTAATTCTAAAATGATGCTTATGTGCTATTGGCAGCGTCTGCATCGTACCCTTTTGGCAGAGCCCTATCACATTCCCGGTGCCCTCTATAGCTGAAAAACCTTTCCACGCAGATGAAGTTCTTATCTAACCTATATTTATGTAATGTTCTCGGGTTCTAACTTAGCCGTCAACACCCCAGCTTATTGTTCTACTTTCCTCTCTTTTTCAAAGCACAACTAGAACCTTCTGCCTCAGCTTGTTAGCCATATCCCCACAAAAATTTACCTTAGGAGAGTCTGAATCAAAACTAAACTGCTGAACTTTTTGGAATTCACGATTGCCTTCACAAGGGCAAAACTCTAGATTCATGGCTAGGGTTATTCATTCAATGAATACGTGTGTATTGCCAAATATGTAGTGGGGCATTTTCAGGTGCTAAGGGATCAATTTAGTCCCTGACCTCACAATGCATAGTTAAGATAATGTATTTGTGTTTGTGTGTGTGTGTGTGTGTGTGTGTGTGTGTGCGCGCGCGTACAGTAAATAGGTAAATCAATTATTTCAGGAAACTGACATTATTACAGTATAATATTGTGCCATGGACACATACAATGAAAGTACAAATAAGTAAATCATTATCTTAGCATGGAGCAATGCAGAGGGGCATAAGTCTGAAGCCACACAAAGAACATGAAATAGACTGAGCTTAAAAATGAGATGGGATTTAAAGAGAAAGACTTTACAGAGGGAACAATATCTACAGAAGTTCAGGGTTGTGAAACAGCATGATGTAATCTTACCTAGGAATGGAAAATAATCTGCATGATTAAGCCAAGAGTAAGGTAGAGACAAAAAATTTAGTAAGGCAAGTTAGGCTTAGAGTTGACAGCTAATAACTTTTAGGCTGAAAGTAGTAGGGAACTTTGAAAGATGGAAGCATTGTTAATGTGTTGGTTTGGTGGTTTATGTGCTTACTCAATGATATCCAAATAAATGTGTTGGATATAGAATTCACCAGTGAGAATTCTAGGTTGGAGATACAGGTTTGAGAGTCACTCACATGTATAGAATTTCTGAAAACACAGACTTAGAGAGTAAACAAACAAATGAACAAATAAAATAAAAACCCAGAGCCAGAAATGCAATTCTAAGAAACACATGCACCTGTAGAATGGACAAGGGAAAGTGGTGAGCAGTGACCATAATATAAAATAGAAAACCAAGGAAGAACAGGTCTAGAATGTGGTCATAATTAACAAATAGCATGTAAAATAAGAAGTGAAAAGATGATACAGTATGAAGATCATTACTTTAACAGGAGAGTTATATGAAGTGAGGTATGGATGATAAATAGCAATCTATTGAAAGGTGAAGAGGAGATAAGAACATACAAACAAAAAGAGAAAGCTTATGCAGAGTGAAGGAAACAGTCAACAAAAAGGCAGCCTGTGGAATGGGAGAAGATACTTGCAAATGACGTAACTGACAAGGAGTTAGTATCCAAAATACATAAAGAATTCATAAAACTTAACATCCCCAAATCAAATACTCCAGTTAAAAAATGGGCAGAAGACATGAATAGATATTTTTCCAAAGAAAACAACCAGATGGCCAAAACACACATGTAAAAGATGCTCAACATCACACATATTCAGAGAAATGCATATTAAAACTAAAAGATATCATCTCACACCTGTCAAAATGGCTAAAATCAACAACATAGGAACAACAGGTGTTGGTCAGGATGCAGAGGAAGGGCAACACTCTTACACTGTTGGTGGGAATCCAAACTGGTACAGCCTTTCTGGAAAACAGTACAGACGTTCCTCAAAATTTAAAAATAGAGCTACCCTATGATCCAGCAATTGCACTACTAGATATTTACCCGAAAACACACAAATACAGATTCAAAGGGATACATGCACCCCGATGTTTCTAGCAGCATTACCTGCAATAGCCAAGTTATGGAAAGACCCCAAATGTCCATCAACTAATAACTAATGAATGGGTAAAGAAGATGTGACACACACACACACACACACACACACACACACACACACACCACAACACAATGGACTATTACTCAACAATAAAAAAGAATGAAATATTGTCATTTGCAATGACATGGATGGAGCTAGAGAGTAGTATGTTAAGTGAAATAAGTCAGTCAGAGAAAGATAATTATCATATGATTTCACTAATATGTGGAAATTAAGAAACAAAACAAATAGTCATACAGGGAAGAAGGAGAGGAAAACCAAGAAGCAGACTCTTAAATATAGAGAACAAACTGATGGTTACCAGAGGGGAGGTTAATGGGAAGATGGGTTAAATAGGTGACGGGGATTAAGGAATGCACTTATGATGAGCACCGGCTATTGTCTGTAAGTACTGAACCACTAAATTGTGTATCTGAAAGTAATATTATATTGTATGTTAACTAACTGGAATTTAGATTTTAAAAAAAAGTTTAAGGCAACCTATATCAGCTTTCAAAAATCAATCAATGTAATTCAACACATTAAAACACTGATAAAGAAAGAAAATATGACCTCCATACAGAAAAATTATGTGACAAAATTCAACATCCTTTCTTGATAAAACAAAGGAAAAACTTGTAACAACCTAGGAATGGAATATAAAGGGCTTCCTAACCTGATAAAACACATCTAGGAAATACTTTAGAATTAACATCATAATTAACTGAGAAACTGAAAGTTTTCTATGTTTGGGAATAATTAATTAGTATCATAATAAACTGAGAACGAGAGGATGTCTTCTCTTACCACACCTATTTTACACTATAATTGAAGTTCTTGCCAATGCAATAAAACAAGAAAAAGTCATACAAATAAAAACATAGAACTGTCTCTATTCACAGACAACATGATTGCTTATATAGAAAATTTTAAAGGATCTTTAGAGAAATCTTCCCCAATCTAGCTGTATACCCAACAGAAATAAAAGTGTATGTTCATACTTGGCAATACATATATGGCAGGCAATAAAATAAAAAAATTATTAATCATACATCATGGATGAATCTTAAATGCATTTTGCTAAGTGAAAGTGGCAAGACCATAAACGTTACATATCCCATGATTCCATTTTTTTCTGACACTCAGGAAAAACAAAAAATGTTTTCTAAGGCAATCAATGATTGCTGAGGTCAGGAGTGGGGAGAAGTAGCTGTCTGTGAAGGTATAGCACAGGAGAATTTAGACGTGTTGGTATTGTCACGTATGAAGTATAGCAATGGATATACAATTCTTTGCACTAGTCTAAACTCACTGAACTGTATATTATAAAAAGTGAATTTTACTATGTGTTAACTTTTTAAGGTCTACCAGACTGTGAAAAAATTGCATTACCAATGAATCGCATAATCATACTTAAAGACATGGGGAAGAAAGAAATGACTTAGGTGACTTAAAGAGAACGCTGTTTTAACTAATGCTAAAGGAAAAAAGGCACTCTGCACAAACACTGTTAGCAAATCTGTTTTTCTGAAGAGTTTGGATCATGAACCCTAAAATTACTTTAATTGTACACCAGGGTTGCATTGATCAGTGAATATGTGGTGAATAATTAAACCCAACGTTGAAAAAAGAAGTTAAAAATAAGAAAAACAGGAAGGCGAGAATGAACTCTATGGTGCTGGAGTGGATCAGAGGTATTAATACAGGCTCATAATTTAACATGTTTATGCTAATAGACAGACACAGAAATGCAGTTGTGTGTATACACAAGCTATTGTAAAGACATGTGTACCCTGCTTCTCTTCATTGAGCAGAGACATTGAGTGTTTGAAGAGGGGTGTTGCAACAATGACATATCCTGTGCCTAGGTCTTTGTTTCTAGACCTCATGCACCTGTAAAGTGTCCAGCGCTCATGGGCTCATTGGAGAAGTGGTTAATTCCAGGACTGCAGGAAAAATACAGTAAAGTAAAGAAGGGGGAAAAAGAGGCACCTGGGTGGCTCAGTTGGTTGAGTGACTGCCTTCGGCTCAGGTCATGATTCCGGAGACCCAGGATCGAGCCCCACATCGGGCTCCCTGCTCGGCGGGAAGCCTGCTTCTCCCTCTCTCACTCCCCCTGCTTATGTTCCCTCTCTGGCTGTGTTTCTCTCTGTCAAGTAAATAAAATCCTTAAAAAGAAAAAGAAGGGGGAAAAAAAGGAGCAATAGAGATGATAGATAGATAGATAGATAGATAGATAGATAGATAGATAACATAATAGATAAACAGAGATACAGAGGGAAAAGAAAATCACCAGAATAATGACCACAGGCAAAATCTGCCAATGAATATTAAGCCAGGTAATAAATCAACAAAATCACTGTGTTGTTACTGCACAAAACAATAAATAAATTCAAATAATACCATAAAAATACATTCAACATCTGTTTAGAAATAGCTATAAAAGAAAAATAGACAATTCAGAATTACTTACATATATTATAAATATTGGGCTTAAAGTCTGGAATTTGTATGGATTAAATGATTGGCTAACTATGAATATTTCATGTTCATCTTCATTTTATTAAGTAGAGTCACATAAAAATTAATTACTTTATTTCAAATACACTGATAAAGTCATTTTGGTTCAGTTCACTTAAAAAATAATTACTAAATATTATTAAATAAATGAAATTCTTTTATGTGATCTTATTCTCTGCTTCTACTCCCCAAGATCCCTTCCACTACCCCTATGACTCTTCCTGCATTTCCTATTTGCAGGAACAATAACACCACCCATTGAGCTGCTCAAGCCAGAAATTTTGACTCATTTTTCTCCTCATTCAGTTCATTCACCACATCCCCAAGCTATGTGGATTCTCATGAAATGAATCATGTATCTCCATCCCTGCTGCTAACACCTCAGTTTAAGACTCTCTTTACTAGGTTACAGCAAGCATCTCGTAACTTATTTTCCTGTCTCACTCTACTCAACTGTCAAAGTCATCTTTCAAAGACACAAATCTAAATGTCCCACTCTCTTCCTTGAGAGCTTCCAGTGAGTCATGAATCTACGCATGAAAGCTCCTTATGGGTTGCCCATCCTGATATAACTCCTATTTATATTTTTAGCCCTTATGATTATTTCGGGTTCTCTGAAGGTTCCATTTTCCTAAAATGGCGTCTGTACCTACTCCTTCTCTCCAAAGAGATCTGCCGACTCTTCCTCCTCAATGTCAATGGCCATCAGGCTCCAGCTTTTCTCCAAAGTTCTGCTTGGCTATCAGCTCCTCTAGAGTCTTCTCTTGGGACTTAGTGGCCAGGAATTGGTGCCCCCTCTGCTAACGCCTATTCCCTTTACTTACTCCTACCAGATCACGTTGCATACTGTTTTATAACTGCTTGCCCAGTTATCTGCTCTCCATTATATTGTAAAATCTTTTAACATAATGGCATACTTATTGTTACTTTTAACATAGGCTGAATATAGAACTCTGCCTGTCAATACACCTTCAACAATTAATGAAAGAATTAAAAAAAAACACAGAGCACACTGAGCAAACCTGCTTGTCACCACTGTAAGCTGTGATATCACATGACTTAAAGTGACAGTTTTATCCCACATTTGTAGTTGCATTTATCCTTAACCAAGATTTTCTTATAGATCCCAAATTAAAATAGTAAGAGTGTTTATTTTCTTCCTTACATGGATTATTTTCTTACTATTTCATTTGGTTTTTAAAGAAGTTACTGCTGGACCTTATTCCAACTGAAAACTGTTAGCTTCTTTCTACGAATTAAAGAGCTAATAAAACAGCTATTAAAATTGCTTATACTTTATTCACCTTAAATACTAAACCTACAACTTTTTCATATAAAAATATGCTCTGAAGGTCCAGTCAATTTTTCCCCCTTTAGTATCCGGAGGATTGAGGGAAGGGATTCATGTTCGTAGACTACATGAGCTCATAAAGGATGAGCAATAAATCCTATGTACATTCTTCCAGCCAAGTCAGAAAGCAGATTTTAGATGTCTCTCAGGCTCCTGAGCTCCCCTCTCTCTTGTCCTGGCTCTTCGTGGGCTCTGTCTCCACACACATGCGCTTCACAGGACTTTGCATCTTGCCTTCCAGGCCCATGCCTGGCCCACCACCACTGGCTTCCCTCTCAGTGTTGCTTCAGGATCCTGCTTGGTGCCCATACTCACTCACACAGGCACAATCTAGAAGTATGCAGGTTAGTGCCCTGCAGGATAAACACTTAACCAATTGGAAAAGGGGGCTGGCAGATAAAGTACTTAAAGAAGTTGGTCGTTAAATCCCCCTTTGCCCCATGAGACAGTGCTGAGCAGTGAGGCACCCTCATATCAAGCAGTTACAGAAATGACTGTTTCCGTAACTCATCTTTGTGTTGGCTCCCCTTCCCTCCTTGTCTCAGTCCACCTACCCTCCACATCTGCTTTCTGGGTTGGACTTTCCAAAAAAGTAATAGCGCATAAATCCTCCCTCCGATGACGTACTGGGAATCCCAGGCCGAGACACCTTGTCTAGGAAATGTGTCTGGCATGTGTCTGCTCTTTGGGTTAATCTTGGGTTGATACAATACTAAATCGTAGCATAAATCTTTAAAAAGAGATCGTGTATTCTCTAACCTGGCATGTCAACATCTGAGTTTACTCTGTATCTTTAATTCAAAAGAAGCAGACTATAATTTTGTACCCCATTCTCATTGATATTTAACACTATTCTATACAGCTTAATTTCAAAAATCTATGACCTACACTTACTGTTTTTCTTAATTTGATAGTGCTTCTAGGCATAGCACACATCTTAAATTTCTGCATTACTATAGAATTTCATTTCATAAAAACACAGTTCAATTTGACATTGTCGCTGCGGCTGTGTTGGAGTTATTGTTGTTTCCAAGTGCAAGAAACCTTGCCAGCACCAGCGAGTTGGGGACGCTTGTCCTGCCCTAAGTGAGCTCTCACTACAGGGCAGGAGGAGAGCATATATAACTCCACAAGTCATAGGGAAGTGTTGTAACAGGTACCTGAAAAGGAGGCCTACAGGAGCAAAGAGGAGGTGGGGCTTCATGACTCAGAGTTACTAGGGGAATCAGAATTTCAAAGAGGGGGTATCATTAAATTAGAGGTGTGCACAAGAAGGTTAGAGTTAACAACTAGTTAACAATGATCCACATAATGTAAAAGTCAACTGAATTGCTGACACTGACACAAAGTCCCAAGGAGCCCAAAGCAGCAGAGATTGAAAGTTTCTTTAAATCCAAAGCAGTTTCTTATATATCTCTGTAACATCCCTTAAAAAAAACAAAAATATAAAAACCTGTATATGTTAGTCTTCCAGACACTATTGGGACATTGTTTATGGGATGGATTAATGCATACATAAATGGTAACAGAAATAGTAGTTTCTCCCCTCAGTGAGGGAAACCTCATGGCAACCTGCAACCCTATAGACAGGCTTCTAACTCCTGGGTCCCCCAGCCATCCTACCCATGTCGATCATAATGCACAGTCTTAATCCTTAATGATTCCAGCTGTGCTTGGTGCAAAGCAAAAAGAGGAAACAAACTTATCTACCAGATAAGGCTCAAGGGAGATGATAAATAAATGTTAGAAACTCTTTGTGAGGGCGCCTGGGTGGCTCAGTGGGGTAAAGCCTCTGCCTTCGGCTCAGGTCATGATCCCAGGGTCTTGGAATAAAGGCCCGCTTTTATTGGGCTCTCTGCTCATCAGGGAGCCTGCTTCCTTCCTCCTCTCTCTCTGCCTGCCTCTCTGCCTACTTGTAATCTCTCTCTGTCAAATAAATAAATAAAATCTTAAAAAAAAAAAAAAAATCTCTATGTGGATTTTTTCTCCTCTGTAAAGAAAAACTGGCATTTATTTGAAGATTAGAGCAATGTTCTGCTGATTTCAAAAGTTAAGATGCGGAGATTGTTTAGATAACATAGAACACAATTCAACTTTAATCCTTCACATTCAAAATGTCTAATTTGGTAGGTGATCACCATTTCCTCCATTATTTCTTGCAGTTGTCTATTTTTTTTTTTAATGTAGAACTTTGGAAAATATAGGCAAGATCCCTTTTTTGCTTTTCTTAAAATATGCTCACAATTTTAACTTATTTGTGTTCTTACTAAATGCATTCCCCTTGTTAACTGTTTCACCCCTCCTAGGCACTGACCAGCTAACAACAGTCTATGTGTAGTCTCAGTACTGAGAATGAAAATACTCTAATGATATAAAGTATCATCTTTTAACAGCGAGAATCAGTATGAGTAGTTTGAGAACCAAATAGAAGATCAAGCAATGACAAGAAGTTGTATACATTGTCATAGGTTATATTATTTTGTATCAAATATCCCATTTTCCGCTTTGCATTGACTTGCTTTAGCCAGTAGCATGTGAGAAGTGATGGGTGTCATTTCTGGGCAGAGGCATTAGGTGGCTCATTATGTCCTTCACCCTGCCATGATCACTGGCAATGTTCCAGATAAAGGATGCTTTGCTACTTTGGGTCCTAAACAGAAGGAGAATGCAGGGCAGGCAGAACAGCAACAAAACTTTGACAAAAATCATAATCATGTTTTCATAAGCCATTGAGATTTTGAGGTTGTTACTGCAGCACAATTAAGCCAGTATTGGTTTTACTTTCTTTCTTCAAAGAGAGGTGTTGTACCAAGGGTGATGGGCAGGATAGTCCCCAAAGACAATCCCTAATCCCCAGAACCAGTGAAAATGTTACACTATAAGGCAAAGTATGTAACTATAAGGCAAAGTATGTAACTAAAGCTATAAACCTCAAAATAGTTAGGTTTTCTGGATAATCCGGGTAGGTCCAATCTAATCCCATGAGACCTTAAAAAGAGGAAGAATTCTCTGGCTGGTGGCAAAGGGTGAATGAAGTCAGGGAGATGATTCCAACATGAGAAGGATAACATGGAGCCACTGCTGACTGAAGTTGGATGGGTCTGGTTGGGGTTTCCATGTTACGAAGGAGTTCAAATGGTTGTAAGGAACTGAGAGAGCCTCTCAACTGACAGTCTGCAAGGAAATAGGGTCCTCAGTTCTGCAACTACAGGGGACTGAATCTGGCCAACAATCTGAATGAATGAGCTTAGAGGCAAATTCATTCCCAGAGCCTCCAGACAGAATGCATAAATCAGGGGCGCCTGGGTGGCTCAGTTGGTTAAGCGACTGCCTTCGGCTCAGGTCATGATCCTGGAGACCCGGGATCGAGTCCCACATCGGGCTCCCTGCTCGGCGGGAAGCCTGCTTCTCCCTCTCTCACTCTCACTGCCCCCTGCTTGTGTCCCCTCTCTGGCTGTGTTTCTCTCTGTCAAATAAATAAATAAAATCTTTAA
>PITA01003167.1:0-78484 GCA_004023965.1 Spilogale gracilis
CACGGTGATTGCTTTAATAAACCTGCATTGGTTGGGACTTCCCTCTTTTTCTCAGTAAGCTCGGGGGTTCTCAAAGTATTTTGCTGCTCACAGGCATAGCCCACTCCCCGAGGAGCAGCTGTTGCTACCTGCAGTGATTCTTGAAGCAGTTGGGGTGCTGCCTCTGAGAATCTGCCCACCTCTGGGTTTCTGATAATCATACGTGCTCCTATGCTAGGTGTTGACATTAGGGAAGGACACAGCCCTTGTCCGTGAGGAGATGCACGCAGAAGGGGCTGTGGTGGAGGGCTGCCTGGCAGAAGAGGGCTCCTGGGGTAGGGTGCTCGTGTCGCTTTCAAGGAAGCTCGGGAGGGGTCTTTTCTCATCCTGGGGCTTTCTGCATGTGCTTCCCAGGACCTGAGACTCGAAGGACCGTTAGGAGTCAGCTGGCTACAGGGAGGGAGGCCAAGTCACTGAGTCATGGAAGGCAGAAAGCATGGCTTGTCGGGGAGCTGCTAGTCTTCGGGGTCCTGGAACATAAAGGTCGGGAGTATTTCTTCAAGGGAGGATAGACTCTGTCCCTCAACGCCAAGTTCAGCTACGAGTGCCCTGTACCGGGGCCCCCAGGGTCATAGCCCTTGCAGCTTACCCGCAGCACCTCCCGAAGGGACAGTCTGGCCTGTGTGCTCGGCTGGCACCGGAGTGGGACAGGTATAGGTGACACGTATTATTACTCTTCCAATCTCGGAAATGTGGAAACCCTAGATAAGCAGGGTAAGTGCTGGCCTGTGAGGGTCACAGAATTAAATGCCTAAGAGCTGTGCTTTGAACCCAGGCTTGGCAGAATTCAACGCCAGAGCGATAAAGAGTAAGAGTCCCCTGCAAACAAGAAACACTACTGGCTGGGAGTGTAGACACCCAGGCCCTAAACAAGACTGCCACTTCAAGATATCCTGGCAGAGGGACCTGAAAATGTGTGTCTTTCATAAGTCCTTCAGGTACTGTTATTATCAAGAAACTGGGCAGGGGGGGGGGGGAGAAAAAAGAAAAGAGAAGAAACTGTGGGCAACACTGACCTCTTTGGAGGAGCTGAATAGTTGAGCATGCGCAGCCAGGCAAGAGTAGAGGGAGACTTGTCCCAGCTTGGGGACTAGGTTAGGCTTTCAGCACAGTATCTGGGCACGCTACTGGTGTCGTCTTCCTGCAACTTTATAAACGTTCCTGCACATGGAGTCATTTTGCTGCTTCTGTTTGGATTGAAAATGCACGTTTGGTTTCATCAGGGTAAACACCCCTGCCCCGGCTGTCCTATTTCATCCAGCTAGACAGTGCGTTACAGGTGAGTGATCCTGGGAACACTGCCTTGAGAGTGTCCGAGAAACTCCTTGGCACCGTGGGGCTGGGCGAGTGTGTTGGGCGTACGTGTATCCAGATCGGGTTCTCCGGGTGGGCGTGATTAACAGCCCTGAGTACTGGCCGAGGTAACGTGAGCTGGCTGAGAGAGTTTGGGATGGAATGTTCGGAAATAAATTTGTAGGACCTTCCGACAATGGTATAGGCAGAATATTATGATAGAGTGGAAGACAAGATGAAGCATTGTCCCTGAAACCTTGCTGTGCAGGAGACTACCTGTTACCACCCTCCCTTACCCCAACACACACACGCACACACACACACACACGCACACACACACGCGCGCGCACACATACACACATACACGTGCCCCAGGGTCATGTTGTCCCTTCTTAGCTTTCTCAACCCCGAGCCCCAGGCCTTCAGCCTTCATGCACTTAATGTTACAGAGCCGAAAATAGTCATTACCTCCCAAATCAAGAAAATGGTGACATCAACATGCTTAACTGCCTAGTTTAATAGGTATGAAATGCGACATATTGTCACTTTGTCATCAAATTCCGTATCCAAGAAACCATCCAAACGCTTGGAAATCATTTGAAGAGTGTATCTTCTCATTTTGAAAGCATTCTGGAATGTACCGGATCAATGAGAAATAGTTAATTAATGTTAAGTATATCATTAATTAAGTTATATAAATAGATATTATAAAGTTTTATAGTTGTAGTTTATAGCTAATTAAAGGAGTGACTAGTTGTCTCATTTCAAAAACAAAATTAGAAAAATCCTTTCACGATTCTTTTGGAGCAAAAAGATTTCTATATGAGATATGGATGTATTTTACTATGTTTGGTAGGATATGGGGTGAGGACTCATACACACAGGTATGTTTCCAGAGTTCCCCATACCAAATGCCATATGGTCGGAGAAAAATAAAATGTGCCATTCAAAGCTGTGTCTTCAGCTACTGCAAGACTGAAAGGCTTTTAGGTCTACTCCCAGTCGTATGACCATTGAGAAGGATATGATGTACCCCCTGCTACACGAGGAATGTGATTAAGGGACTTAACAGCAGTTGCTTCTATGCTGTCTAAACTCAGGTGAGGTCGATGGACAGCTGCTGCATACAGTTGCACAGGATGTACACTGTGTAAGGACACCACAGTCCAAGGGAGCTGTGTTCAGACTGAAGATACCTACATTTGAATATATATTATGACAGTATTTCAGCAGATGGCATGAAAGTACTCTTTTCTAAGAAAAGCAATGCGTTACCACACTTTTGACAGCTGGAAATGATAGGATTTCAAAGAGGGTGTGCTTTGAAGCAAAAAGGCTCTTCTTGGGCTGTAGCTGTGGACTGACAGAGGGAGTGGTGCCCCTACTGCTCCATTCATCTTTATCATCCCTTCACTATAGGTTGTGGGACCCTGACCTAAAGAGCTCCTTTCACACCAGATCCTACCTTGGCAATGGTTCCAGTGCCTTTAAGGCATTTTGTCTTCTCTTCCTCCTGCCCTTCCTCTGTGATGAAGTTCACCCGAAGGCCCCAGTGGCCTTCATACAGAATGGATCCACACCCACAAATGTTAAATATTCCCGTGACTCAACTCTGAGAAGGGGGTCAAGGCAGTTGAGTGGTTTTCTTATTTCCCTGGGGAGTCTCTGCTTTTCCAATTAATTTCTGGAACTGTGTGTTCTCGCCAACCTATTTTGGTTCTCCATTCCCCAGACGAGGAAGAGGCTCTCTGAGGGAAAGTTCATCTGAGCTATGGCCGGCACTGAAGGGTCCCCCTGAATACAAGCAGCTGCTTTTCCTTCTCCCTTCCTCTTCCCCCTTTGGCTCCCTGGGGACTGAACCCCAGGACCAGACTGCTCAGGGGAAGGGCCCTTGACTCGCTCAGCTAGCACAGAACCCTGCTGTCTGCCACACACACTAGCTATGCCCCGCCACCCCTCTCCGCTGAGCTCGGAGTTTTTTGCAATCCAGGACCTAGAAGGGGAGTATCTCTGCTTCCCTGAATGTCTTTTCCAACTTCTCGACTCTCAGGCCTCATTGGGAAAGGCATCTTGTTGCGAATCTCGATGTGACTTAAGGCTATTTGACAAGTTCCTTCTCCTTTGCTCTTGCAAAGTGTTCAATGGGAGGAAATGTTTTTGAAGGGCACCCTGTGACAGTCATGTAAGGAATATCTTTCTTGGTTCATCTCAAGAAGTGTTTTCCAACAGATGCTAAATGAAATGTCAGCCCCATGAGGCGATCCTTGTAAATAGGAGAAATGGGTGTCCTACTGGCTTTGAAGTTTTAGAGGGAAGTAAGCCTTCCGTGCTGAGAAATCCCATGTAAGGAAAGAGAGGCCAGTTCTACCATAATCTCCTACCTGTTCACAATAAACATAGAGCACTGGACTTGGTAAGCTAACAAACACTCGATTAGAAGTAATCAGTCTCTTTTCAGCCAACCATTTGTATGCAATTCCCTTTGGAAATTCATCCACCAAAACTTAATCTTATTCTGAGCTTTGATGGCCTCATGCACTTGCTTCCACTGGTATTGGAAAGCCTTGGTTTTGGAACATAAATTACATTTCACATCCATCTGAAAGGAGTCTGTGCTGGCCTCACGCCTCTTCTGAAGGCCGTGGCTCCTGCCAGACCGCCCTGCCTACCCAGGTCTGTCTCTGGGTCTCTGGATTCCAGGCATGAATCAGAATGTGGGGCAATGCTAGCTCTGTGTTACTCGCTCTGGGGTACTGTCCTGTTGCTGATGCCCACCCCTGTGTAAATAGTTCATGTATTCACTGCTCCTCAAGTGAAAGTGTGAGTGGGTGGTTCCTCTATTCCTGTTGGGACTCTGACACAAAAGTAAATTATGTGTGCAGGGATGTGCCTCCAGGAGGCGCTAGCTGAATACTAGTTGGGTGTGGAGGGAGGGGGAGGGCGAGCGGGAAGCCCCAGCTGTCCCCTTTCTGATGCTGGTCGCAGCTGGGGATGTCCGTGCACTGATTTGGGTGTTTGGGGCTTCCCAAACATCACCCCATTCAGTCTTCTCTAAGTAAGGAGTTTCACTGTTATCCCATTTCACAGGTGAAAGAGCTGGGCTTGTCGAGTTTCAGCAAGTTTACCATGGGCACAGGGCCAAGAAGGGTGGAGCTGGATGAGGACACGGGTGGTCATAATTCAGAGCCCCTCCTCTCATCCCTGTGAAGGCGTTTGGACCTGAGCCCACCGGCCGTGCATGTTTGCTTCCCTTTGCTGTCCACTCGGCTTTACCCTGCGCCGCGAAACTCGTTTCCCACAAAAAGACATCAACTTTTTCAATAGTTTCTTCCTTCACAACTGTGTCTCCTTAAACCAAAAAAGTTTTTAAAGACACAGTAATGTTACAGCAGAGGTAACGTGGCATGGGCTTTCCTTATACTTATTGGCAAAATTAAACTCACTGCTGAGTAGAGGATGGAAATCCTGGAAAGATAAGAGCATTCTTGAGGGTACTTGTTAGGTGGGTGTCTGCCTATGTGTCCTTTGATGAATGCTTATTTTCTCATTTAGAGAGCTGCCTGATGACTTCTGGCTTCCCAGGAAACAGCAACTTGACTCAGCCCTTAGGCCACAGGTCAGAGTTCCCTGTGAGTTAAAACACCAGAGGAATGACTTATGTGCTCTATTGTATTCCCAAACCAGCCTGGGCAGCTGCCGCTCACGTTCCCAGAGGGAACCCCACCAAATCTAAAGGCCTTTGTGTCTCTGAGCTGGCATCTCCTCCTGGAATTTTGAGTGCTTTGGTCCAGAAGGTTCTTTGTCTTCCTTCTGTCAAAAAACCAAGAACTAACTCCCTCAAGTGAGCTGAAAATGACAATCTCTATTAAAAACCATATGCAGAACTGGTGAATTCTTCTCTGTGATGTTGATAGATGGGTTAGCAAGAGAAAAGGGAGGGGGAAATGCTTATATTACACAGAGTATAAACACCATCTCTTAGTAAAAAGGAAGGGAGGGAGGGAGGGAAGGGAAGCAGGAAGGGAGGAGGGAAGGGAGGGAAGGAAGAATGGCAGACTGATTTTAAGTTCTCTCCATGCAAGTGGAAAGCCCTGGCTAAGAATCTTGGGAAATGCCAATTAATTATGACAGGCTCCAGCTAGTGTACATAGACTTGCTCTCTGCCTTCAGGGGCTTAGCTATGGGAGAAGGAAGATCATCCTAGTTCCCCTGTGCTCCAATGGCACTGGCAGGTTCTGGATGTTTCTCTGAACCCGATGGTACCGATGGTATATGGGCTCTTCATTTAGTTATTTAGTCCCATGAATTCTTCAGAGTTGCAAATGTCAGAAACTTATTATTAGAAGTAGGAATGAGGAGCACCCAGGTGGCTTGGCTTGGTGGTAAGCCTCTGCCTTCAGCTCAGGTCATGATCTCGAGCCCCACATCGGGCTGCCTGCTCCGCCAGAAGCCTGCTTCTTCCTCTCTCCCTCCTGCTGCTTGTGTTCCCTCTCTGGCTGTGTTTCTCTCTGTCAAATAAATAAAATCTTAAAAAAAAAGAAAAAGAAAAAGAAACCATTTAAAAGAAGTAGGAATGATATCCCACGAGGTTTTCAGTGACGGACAAACTGGAATACTAGAGATCTAAGATAATATTCCAAGACAGAAATACAGACTTAATTTCTTCTTTGTGTATGGTTTTTGTTGTTGTTTGTTTTTTGTTTTGTTTTTGTTTTTACGGTCTATGCATTGGGGCCCTTGAATCACAGCTGCTTATTTGCCACTATATAAACATAGCATAGTGTGTCACGTTCCCTACTGATGAACTATTAAGTTGCTTCTGGCTTAGCTCTTCTTCTCTCTCACCAACAGTACTGTAATAGACATCTCGAACCATGTCTTCTTGTGCGCACTTACACCAGTTTCTCTAAAATAGATATCACGAGGTGGGCTTGCTGGGTCTTTGGGTATGATTAACTCCACTAGGATTTCTCAAATTACCCTGTAAGAGTGAGTGTACTAATTTACAATTCTGCCACCAGTGTTTGGGTTTCCATTTTCCTATGACATTCCCACCAACACTTGGTATTAGATTTTTTTTCCTTTTTCCTTTTCCATACGCTGAGTATGACATTATGTCTGCCTCTTTTTAAATGTTCATTCCCTGATTGACTGTGTATTTTCATATTGGCAAATTAATCTTCCTTTCTTGTGAATTGGTTGTGTCAGTTGAGATTTTTATATTGGTTTGTAGGACTTCTTTATTTAGGTTGGCTACCAATCCTTCAGATTTATGCATTGCAAATACCTTATCTCAGTCTATGACTTATCTCCTCTTTTTTTGGTGTCTTTGACTAATAGAAATTTTTACAGATTTTTATGCAATTAAATTTACCAATCTTTTCCTTATATTTAGACCCAATGTGTGGAGTATTCTGTTCATTATTCTTTTCCTTTCCCCTCTTATATTACCTATGGGGAGAGATTACCAAAACTCTTCTGTCAAATGTAGACTGAAAAGACTTAAATTAGTCATTTTGGGGTCAAACTTGGGTTAATAGAACATTTGAGGACAAACACTGAGGTCCCTGTGGCATGCTGAAACTGAATCCAGTATGAAACATCAGAGGAAGGAACAGATATATGCTTTGGAAAATGTGATAATGCCTTCCTAGTTCAATGTTTATCTCTGCTCAGGGTATTATCCACAGAATGGTGACGCAGAATTATGCAGATACTAGTTTACCCTGGGCTTTGTTCTCCCTTTGGAATGAGTATCCATTTACAGTCAGTGTGTATTTATTTAATGTCCAAAGCCCAGATGTCCCTTCTCTCCTATTTTATGACATAGGATCAATAAGATTTGTATAATAGCCTCCAGGAAAAGATGCTAATTGAATCCAGAAGCAAAAAGAAGGAAAGAGTTTTAAGAAAGAGAAGAAGTTTTGTTTGCTGAGATATGTTATCTCCTGGGCTTGAACTGTCACATCATCTCTTATTACTGTTTGTCTATAGGAGTGAGTGAATTGATTCTAAATCTTCTAAGTGTATTACATAGGCATTTAAAAAAATCTTCGGTAAGGTGTCTACATAACCAAAAATTCAAAGGAAAACCAAAAGACAAGAAGATAATTTACTTTTTGCTGTTGGGGGAGCAGTCTCATGGGACTCTAAAGGACCACTGACACTCGTCTCTTTATCCCTAAGCTTAGCTGGAACTCTTGGGGCTTAAAATTCACCAGCCCTAGCCTTTCAACAATTTTTCTTCTTTGAGAATAATTAGAACCAGAAAGAGTTTTACATCAAAGTGCTTAAGCATCAAGATTGTAAACAGACACTTGTTAATTCCCAGACATAGGGTTCCAGATAATTTCCTAGCTTTGGAGAATAAACCTGTGATTGTTTCAATTTTACATATTTTTCTCTTGGATCTTTGGTCAATTTCCCAAAGCCAAAATTTTTTCTTTTAAATGATGTCAAGATCCTCAGAAATATGCCTACCTTATGTTTCCTAACAATATTTAAAATCTAATAAAGAAGAACCCTATTCTTCTGCCATAACCCTTACCTGAAATGAAAGTGCAGAAGCTTCTAGATAAAGCAGCAAAAGCCCTTGGATTTGTGCTTTGTTTGTTTTACAATTGGCCAGATGTGGAAGTTTGAAGGGAACATGAGGCATGCAGTTATCTTTAGTTTTTTCCTATAAATATTCTTTAAATGAAATGCCCATTTCCCTTTGAATTAAGTGAAAGGTCCAATACAAAGGGAGAGTGGTCATGTGGTAACTCTGTAGGGCACTTTATTTTTGTTGAGCCCTTTCTTTTCATTATATACTATCTTCTTTGATCTTTACAACCTCTCCGGTAGCACAGGCAAGGAAGGGGTTATTTGATATGTAAGTTTTGAGGTCTAGACCAGGCCGAGGTGTTACAGGGCTCAGGAACAAAGAGCTCTTTGCTCAAGTTTATATATATGGTTGAGAAATCTTTTGTGATCCTCTTATTATGACAGCCTCCCATTTTATATTGATTTTTACCGGAAAGTGTGAGTTGCTTCATCCAAAAGATGAGTTTAAGAGTATAGACTTTCATGCCTGTGAGTTTAAGCCCTCTTCCCTCAGGGACCTTTAACCAAGAGCTCTAAGCGAGAGTTTGAAAGACCAACAAGCTTGTCACAGATCAGGACAACTCTGAGGCAAGACTTACCATCCAGAGTCCCACAGAAGGTTCTGGCTGAAGCTATTCTCTGCATGGTTATGGCTGAGATCACACTACTGCTTGGTTTTCTCCCCTTCCCTGTCCTACTTCCCCAGCCCTTATCCATGTCTCCTTGATAAATCTCTTAGCGGAATCTGTGTCTCAGGGCCTACATGTAGGAAACCCCATCTAAGACACCTAGATTGCTATATTCATTCTCTAGATCTCAGGTCACATGTCCTTTCTTAGGAATTCCTAACTATCTAAAGTTCTCCTCCCACTCCAGCTGCTGAGAGTGTTTCCTTCATAGAACATTCCAATAATAATTCTATATGTTTTGGTTAGTCTTTGACCATTAGCCACATAAGGAAGGGGTCATGTGCGGTTGACTTGTCATTGTATCCCAAAAGCTTGGCATTGTAGCTCAAGAACAGTCAAGGAAGATTCACTTCATTTAAAAAAAAAAAAAAAAAAAAAAAAGAGTAGACTTTAAGATGGCTGTTAGAAAAAAACCGGGCCTTGCTGAATTCTGCCTAATTTGTATTTGTGAGTTGTGAGTTGAGTAGGCTGCCTTAGAAATGATTTTATCTTTTTAAATTTTTTTCTTAAAGATTTTATTTATTTATTTAACAGAGAGACCACAAATAGGCAGAGAGGCAGGCAGAGAGAGAGGAGGAAGCAGGCTCCCTGCTGAGCAGAGAGCCTGATGTGGGGCTCAATCCCAGGACCCTGAGATCATGACCTGAGCCAAAGGCAGAGGCTTAACCCTCTGATCCACCCAGGCGCCCCCGAAATGATTTTAAAGTAGAAACTCACATAAGCCTTTTACCTCAGAGCAGCTCCAGGCAGCCGTGCCAGACATCAACGAAGCGATCTGGGAGGGAACTCATGGATGTGAAAACACTGAAGGGCTGTTTGAGGGCAGTTTTGTGAAATGTCTGCTAGACCCTAACCAGCCCATCCAGACTGCTGTTAAACTCCATCTTCAGGAGTTTATTTCTTGGAATTATGTAAAGACAGCCAATTCACACCTGTACTTAGTCATAAACGCCGCAGTGGGCTTTTTCTTTTAAATACATGTTGAGTACAATGTATATTTTTAAAAAAAGGGCAACTCTTAAGTCGCTCGAGGACTTTTCACAAAGGGCACATTCTGGTGTAACTAACATCTAGATCAAGTAACAAAGCAGCACTCCTCAAGTTCCCTTGTTCTCCATTTCGGTTACTACTTCCTCCCTTCCTTCCCTGAGATAACCGCTATCCCATCACTAATGATTATCACAAATGTTAACAAAGTCAACTTAATCAACACATTCATCACATAGTTGACATTGACATAGTTACTTACTTTTTTTTTATAAGAATGCTACCCTTGGCAAGTTTCAAGTATTCTATATGTATTGCTAATTCTAGTCACCATGCCGTATGTTAGAATCCTCAGAATATACTCATCTTGTGCCCACTGACCATTGCCTTCCCATTTTCCCCATCCCCTAGTCCTGGCAACCACCCATCTATTCTCTGTTTCTATGACTGTGACTTTTTTTAAGGCTCCATGTAGAAGGAATACCTTTCCCGGTCTGGCTTATTTCACTTATCAGAATGCCCTCTAGGTTCATCGATGATGTCGCAAATGGCAGGATTTCCTTTTTTATGACTGAATAATATTCATTGTATATATACACCACATCTTCTTTATCCTTTTCATCTGTTGACAGACATGTAGGCTGTTTCCGTAGCTTGACTATCATAAATAATTTTGCAGTGAACATGGACACGCAGATAGATATCTTTTTGAGATCCTGTTTTCATTTCCTTTGGGTATATACCCAGAAGTCAGATTACTGGATCATATGGTAGCTGTTTTTCTTTTAACTTTTTGAGGAACTTCCATATTATTTTCAATAGTGGCCGTGCCAATTTACATTCCCATCAACAGTGCACAAGCATTCACTTCTTTCCACATCCTTGCCAGTTCTTATCTATTGTCTTTTTAAAAATAGCCATTCTAACATGTGTGAGGTGATATCTCATTGTGGTTTTCACTTACATTTCCCTGATGATTAGTAATCGTGAGCAACTTTTCATATATCTGTTGGGCATTCGTATGTGTTCTTCAGAAAACTGTCTCTTCAGCTCTTTCACCCATTTTTTTAATTGGATTGTTTGTTTTCTTGCTATTGAGTTGTAGGTGTTCCTTACATGTTTTGGATAGTAACCCCTTATTGGATATAGGGTTTGCAAATATTTTTTCCTGTTTTGTAAATTTTCTCTTCATTATGTTGGTAGTTTCCTTTGTTATATAGTAACATTTTGGTTTATGTTGTCTCGCTTGTTTATTTTTGCTTTTGTTGCCTGTGCTTTTAGTGTCCTACCCCAAAAGTAATTGCCTAGATTAATGTCAGTGATTAGTTTTGTCTACTTCGAACTGTGTGAAAATGAAATCATACAATATATATTCCTCTATGCTGACTTCTTTAACTTAATGCTATATTTATGTGAAGCATTCATGTCTTTCTGTGTAGTGGTAGCTTGTTCATTTTCTCTCTTCTATGCTACTCCTTTGTGTAAATATGTCACATAAATAAATAAACCACAGTCAGTACTGATTTGCGTTCCTTTAGCAATACATGAATTCCCTATCTTTGCCAGCTCTTGGCAGTACCACTCTTTTCAGCTAATCTTGTGTGTGTGTAATCTTATCTCATGGTTTCAATTTGCAGTTACATTATCTTTACTGATATTGAGCATCTTCTCATATGCCAAAGAGTCAATTGAATATCCTCTTTTATAAAGTACCTGTTCAAGACTTTTGCACAACTTTTAGAAAAATTTATCTGTTTTCTTTACTGATGTATAAGAGGTGTTTTTTTTTTTTAAATTTAAGATTTTATTTAATTATTTGACACAGAGAGAGGAGCGGGCACAAGCAGGGGGAGTGGCAGCCAGAGGGAGGGAGAAGAAGGCAGAGCAGGGGAAGCCTGATGAGGGTCTCAGACCCTGGGATCCTGACCTGAGCCAAAGGCTGTTGCTTAACCAACTGAGCTACCCAGTTACCCGGTATAAGAGTATTGAAATGTAAACTGCATATAAGTCTTTTGTTGGATATATGTGATGCAGATAGCTTCTAGTCTATGCTATTGGGGGCTTTTAAAAATGGGGCTAAGAGTTTGATGTGTAGAAGAGTCATGAGCCGTGCTTGGCTTTCAAGAAAGTGGACATTTGAAGATAAGAAAAGAGGAACCTGGATCTTGTTCTCTTTAAGTCTGCTGCATCTTTGTTGAAGTAGGATTCCAAGAGCAGCTGGGTATACTTCATATGCTTCGTTAACCTATTGTTTTTTATTTGGCTCTTCTCTTACATGCTAAAAGAGAGTAATTAATCATTGATGTTCCAGTATAGTATATTCCACATAAGGGTGTACTACTGTATAATTAAGTTCAAAGATATTTGAATAATGACTATGGCTGTGCACTGGACTGTGGACACAAAGATGGATATGTCAGTGCCCCTTAATTTGGTGAGCTTTTAGGGCACTGTAGGGAGGCTTTCGTATCTGTTATCTTGTTTGATCACATGAGGGTAGAGTGATGGCCAAACTGGCAAAATAGAAAAATGTATTTTCCTGCTCCTTAAGCCTTTGATTTTCAGTTAGTCATTGCCGTAAATCTCTGAGATCTTTATTTCAAAGAAGTGCCTTTGTCTCATCCTGATAACCCCAATGATTACTATCTTATAAAATTCTCTTTTCCAAAATGATGAATTAAAAAAAACAAGTGGTGGGTGCCAGGGTGGCTCAGTTGGGTACGTGTCTGACTTGATTTTGGTTCAGGTCTTGCTCTCAGGGCTGCGAGACTGAGCCTTATGTGGGGCTCCATGTTCAGCACAGAATCTGCTTGGAATTCTCTCTCTCTCCCTCTCCTCGTGTCCCTCCTCCCATTCACTATCTCTCTCTCAAATAAATGAGTAAATAATCTTTCCAAATAAATAAATACATAGATAGATAAATAAATAAAACATGCTAAAATGACTGAGCTATGATTTTAAAAAATTACAAGATGGGGCGCCTGGGTGGCTCAGTTGGTTAAGCGACTGCTTTCGGCTCAGGTCATGATCCCGGAGACCCGGGATCGAGCCCCACATCGGGCTTCCTGCTTGGCGGGAAGCCTGCTTATCCCTCTCTCAGTCCCTCTGCTTGTGTTCCCTCTCTGGCTGTGTTTCACTCTGTCAAATAAATAAATAAAATCTTAAAAAAAAAAAAAGAACAGATCTAGCACTAAAAAAAAAAAATGTTAAAAAAAAATTACAAGAAAAAACCATAAAGAAAGATACTTTTCTTTCTGCTGTCAATAACACCCTTAGAGAATCCATATTGGTCAACTGAAATCAGTCAGAATTTATTAAGGACAAATCTGACAAGTATTATTCTAAATATTGATGAGCTATATAAAGTATATAAGATACAGCTCCTGCTTCAAAGAACTTCTGTTACACTGACAGTGATAGTTGTGTTCATCTGTGTGTGGATGAAAAGTGTTAAAGATATGACAACATCAGCAATGACAACACGAACATAAAGACTTAACCAAGTGAGAGAAAGGGTTACTTCATTGACTGTAATGATGAGGAGGAAGAGTTATATTGATTAAGATAATGGAGCTGACACTACAACACAATATTCTCAGTCATCAGAAGTTAAAAACAGTTGTTTCTGATCGGTGGTTGATTCTGCTTCCAAAGGCAATTTAGAGACCTAGATCCTTCCATACTGCGGGTCTGCCATCTTCAGTGTATGGCTTCCGGGTTTGCTCGGCTTGTCCACTGTAAGCTGGCAGAAGGAGAAAGAGCATGGAGGACGGGAAGGTTTAATAGCCAGATCTGCAAAGGGTGTATGTCATTTCCACTCAAGTTCCATTGGCTGGAACTCCACCATGTGGCCACAGCTAACTGGGAGGGAGGTTGGGAAGTAAAGTCCTGCTGTGTGTGCAGGAGAAAAGATAGGTTTCTTGGTCACCTAACAGCCTTTGCCACAGACTTCATGGTGGCAGGGCATTTGAGATTGGTCTTGAAAAAACATGAAGGATTTTGACAGATTGGGAAGTATTAATCTAGATAAAGTGAAAAGCATGAAGAAGGACTCAGGAGTAGCCAATAACAGCAAAAATGAAAGAGCATATTTGGAGAATAAGGGATGGTCCAGTTATTAGGAGCTTTAGTGACTGTAGTGAGAGAAACTGTTGGAAAGATAGGTTGAGGCTGTTTCCACCCTGAAGCCACATTTGCAGAGGTTTAAAAATCACAGGGAAGGTTATATCCATCATGGTTCTTTTTCTTTTTTTTTCTTTTCTTTTCTTTCTTTTTTTTTTAAAAGATTTACTTATTTGAGACAGTGAGAGAGACTGAAGAGGGGAGGAGTAGGGGGAGAGGGAGGGAGAGAGAATCTTAAGCAGACTCCATGCTGGGTGTGGAGCCTGACACAGGACGTGAACTCTGGACCCTGAGATCATGACCTGAGCTAAAACCGAGAGTCAGACACTTAACTGACTGCACCACCCAGATCCCCCTGTTTTTGTTTTTTTTAATTACCAGAACTCTACTCCCACTTGTGGGAAAATTGTGGTTGAGACTGATTTTTTTTCTTTTTCTTTTTCCTCTAGTTTTTCCTAGGAATTGAGTTTTTATGCTTGTTTCCAACACATGGTCACAGCAGTCAAGGGGGTGAAGACCCTCAGCATGAGCAGCTTCATTTTAAGCTCTCAGAAAATCTCCAGGGGTCTCCTGCCAAAAACCAGTGGAGAACGTGGTATCTTGCCAAATGTTGTGTTTGGGATGAATCCCAAGTTCAGTAGATGGGGGGGGGGGGGGGGGGGGGGGGGGGGGGGAGGGATTCCTTTCTGACCCTAGGGCACAATTAACTCATGCTCAGGATCCCGGAATTTAATTACCCTTATTGTTATCTTAGCTTGCATAGCAGCAACTATCCCTTATAGTTATAGAAGTATCCGGTCCTTTAAAATCCAGCCTCAGCCCTCAGCCTGCTGACCTCCTGACACTGATTAATTGGGAAGGGTGGGAGCTAGGGAAATCCTTTCCCCTCCCTTCAGATCTGCCAACTTGGCTTTGAACTTACAAGAATGTTTTAGCCTGAAAATATTTGTCCCCAAGTTCTCTACCCTTTTCTTACCCTTCTGTCCACTCCATGTTGCACATTCTGTTTGAGAAGCCTATGAATTCATGTTTCTAATTAGTTTTGACCTAGGCTTTACTGTGTGCCAGCTCTGGGAAGCTTCTGTGTGAATTATTCCTCCTTCCTTCAGCTTCTGACTATGAAATTAATGGCTATGAAAATTTACCTTTGATCTATGATTGGGGGAGGATTTATTTCATTGTTCCTACCAAGATATAAGTATGATTGTATATCTTTCTTAGTCCATTAAAACAACAACAGAACCTTTGATGTTATACCCAAGCATCTAAAAAGTACTTCTTTTCAAAGCAGACTTGAAAGAGATTTAGCACACAATTTTTCAAGGTCCTGAATACATCAGTTATATTTGGATGTTATGGAAAGGAAGGTGTTCACTTTCCTGTGGCAAGAGTTTCTAAATATCTTTTCTTCTTTAGCTTGCCAGAAAACAAACCTAAAGAAATGATTATTATCTTGTGTCCTTTGTCCCCTGTGCACCTTTCTTCCTCTTCTTCACCAAGACTCCCTCCCTGGTTCTGTCCCTGGCCACCTCCTACGCTTACAGCCTTTGAAAAACTAAATCTTGCTGGTGACAGGCATTTGGTGTTTTTGCTTTTTGATTGCTTACATGTGGGGAAGATGAAACTGTTTAGGTCGATGGTATAGTACCAGATCATTCCCCAAAATATTCTGAAATCTACATACCTCTTAAATCATTTGGTCAGGTAACACAATATAGTGGAATGGAACATGAGCAGAAATTAAGCAGACTTGGGTCCAAATTCTAGCTTTGCTTTGTACCTCTGTGAAACCTTAAACAAAGCACTTGACCTCTCTGATCCTCTGAGCCTAAATTGTGACAGCACTGATTAGTTTTAGCTCGTCTTGAAGTTTATCTATGTGGAACAATACGGTATATATTTTCTTGTTCCCAGTTTCTTTTGCTTGATATAATATTTATGAGTTTCATTCACATTGTTGTATGTAGCAATAATTTGTTCCATGAAATCTACGGTGGTACATTATATATCACAAGTTATCTGTCCATCCTACTCAATGGATATTTGGTTTGTTTGGTTCTTATGATTTGTGAATCTGTGATCACTTTCGTAAAATCTTGTGTATATATTCTAGTTGATTCATGTGACACACTGGGTTCCCCAGGTAGCAGTCCTGAGAAAGATTTGCTCCAAGAAGTTTAGTGATTTCTGCCATCAAGACCAAAGCTGGCTTTAAGATCGGTCCCTATGGGGGAGCAAGGAAGGGGAAGAGAGAAGTTGGACCACAGTGCAGTCATAGAAAAGGCCTCAGCCAACCTCTGGAGAGCTCTAGAGCTGAAAAGGTCCCACGGAGTTGTGCCACATAGGGGCAAGAAGGCTAGACCTTTGTGCATCCCTCATTTACCAGTCACTGCATACAGCTTGAGCTGGGAAAGGAAGCATGATTTTGTGTGTGACATCTCTCTTTGGCAGAGAGCGGCGGTCACATCTGTGAGCTGTTAGCCATCAAAATTTCTAAGAGCTGGTAGAATGAGTTTTCCAATCCTGTAAGTCCTAGTGTGTGTGTGTGTGTGTGTGTGTGTGTGTGTGTGTGTGTGTGTGGCAGGGGGGGCAATGAAGCACAGCTGTGCACCACAGTGTCTGCTACATGTTGTCAGTGATTTCTAGGCGTTGAATTGCTGTTTCATAGGATATGTGTATCATCTTTAGTAGATACTGTCAAACAATTTTCCAAAGTGTGTGTACCCAAACACCCTCTTAATTTAGGTTCTGAGATCCCCAAGTGGGATCTTACTATGAAGATAAAGGAACATTTATGGAATAAATGTGAGAATATCCTATATGTTAACTTAATACTTTCTATATTATGGGGAAAGCAAAACTAAGAACCACTATTTTATCGTCTTCTACCTTATGTTTTACCATCCTGAAAAGTGTCAGCACTGTCCAGAATGTTCTAAAATCTAGTTGTGGAGTTAATAAATTCCAAAGACTTCCTTCTGTGCTGAGAAAAGAAAGGAGAAGAGATATGTGAATTAACTGTTGCCCTGCATTTAATTTTTCAGAGTGGCTAAAGCAATGAAGGTGCCTGTATATGAGACCCCAGCGGGATGGAGATTCTTCTCCAATCTCATGGACTCGGGACGGTGCTCTCTGTGTGGAGAAGAGAGCTTTGGCACTGGTAGGTTTTGCTGGGGCGATATCACTGGAGAGGGTGGCTAGGGCTGCAGCACGGTGTGACCCCAGTTTGGAGACCTGTGACCTACCCACTGTTTACCAAAGGCTATGTATAGGAAGAGATAATTAGAGGAAAAAAATCAGAGAAATCTGGTGGGATATGTGCTATGATATACTCATCTCTTCTGTTTTTCTCTCTGTTTTGTTTTTTTTTTATCCATTTTTGGATCATATGGTAATTCTATTTTTAATTTTATGATGAAGTTCCACAGTTTTCCACAGTGGCTGTACCAGTCTGCATTTCCAGTAGCAGTGCATGAGGGTTCCCCTTTCTCTACGTTCTCACCAACACCTGCTGTTTCTTGTGTTCTTGATTTTAGCCATTCTGACAGGTGTAAGGTGGCATCTCATTGTGGTTTTGATTTGCATTTCCCTGATGGTTAGTTAGTGATTTTGAGTATCCGTTCATGTGTCTGTTGGCCATCTGTATGTCTTCTTTGGAAAAATTCTGTTCGGGACCTGTGCCCATTTTTAAATCAGACTGCTTGAGGGTTTTGGTGTTGAGTTGCATGAGTTCTTTATATGTTTTGAATGTTAACCCCTTATTAGATAGATTATTTATACATATCTTCTCCCATTCAGTAAGTTGCCTTTTTCATTTTGTTGATGGTTGCCTTTTCCCTACAAGAGCTTCTTATTTTTGCTTTTTTACCCTTGCATTAGGAGACATATCTAGAAAAATGTTGTTGTGGCCAATGTCGGAGAAATTACTGCCTGTTTTCTCCTCTAGGATTTTTATGGTTTCAGGTCTTATGCTTAGATCTTTAATCCATTTGGAGTTTACTTTTGTGTATGGTGGGTATTTATTCTAAGAGAAAAACACTAATTTGAAAAGATATATGTACCTCTATTTTCATTGCAGCATCATTTACTATAGCCGAGATATGGAAGCAACCTAAGTGTCCATTGACAGCCGAATGGATAAGGAAGATTTGTGTGTGTGTATGTGTGTGTGTGTGTGTGTGTGTGTGTGTGTGTGTGATGGAATATTACGCAGCCATAAAAAGGACGAGATTGTTCCATTTGCAACACCATGGATAGACCAAGAGAGCATTATGCCAGGTGAAATATCAGACTGAGAAACATAAATACAATATTATTTCATTCATATGTGTAATTGAAAACACAATCACTTCTTGGCCTTTTGGCTAAGATCAAATGTGGAATCTAAAAAAACAAAATATGAAAAAAAACAAAAAGCAAAATCACCAAGCATTTATCCATAGATGAATGGATAAAGAAAATGTGAAATATACACACAGTGGAATATTACTCAGCCATAAAAAGAATGAGATCTTGCAATTTACAGCATCATGGATGGACCCAGAGTACTGTATGATTTCATTCATATGTGGAGTTTGAGAAAAAAACAAATGAATAAAGAAAAAAGGGACCAAACCAAACAAAACAAAACACCAAACTCTCAAATAAAAAGAACAAATCCGTGGTTGCCAGAGGGGAAGGGGAAGTAGAGGGATGGGCAAACTAAGTGAAGGGGAGTGCAGGATCCAGATTTCCAGTTCTGGAATGGATAAGTCCTAGCAATGAAAGGCACAGCATAGGGAATAGAGTCAGTGGTATTATGATAGTGTTGTATGGTGATAGATCGTATCTACACTTGTGGTGAGCATAGCATAATGTATGGAGAAGTTAAATCGCTATGTTGTGTACCTGAAACTAACGTAACAATTTTGTTTCAACTGTACCCAAATAAAAAATAATTTAAAATATCCATTTCTTTACAAAATTTTCTATTATGGCAACTTAACAAAATTTTATGAGAGTAGAGAGAATATCACTGAGTTCCCATCTGCTTTCACCTATTTTAAATCATCAACTCATGGTCAATCTTGCTTTATCTCTACTTTCATCTACAAGGTGAGCTCTCCTCTCTGATTAATGTGTAACAATCCCTAGTGTGAATCTTTAAGTATAAAAGCTATTGAGAAAAAATATATAATACCACAGTACCCTTGTCACATGTAAAATGTTCAAATTTCATTTCTTTTTTTCAGTATTTTGAAGATGTTAATTCATTGGCTTCTGGCTTACACACTTTCCAAGAAGAGTGCTTCAGTTCTTATCTCTATTCCTCTGTGTTTATAGAAAGAGTCAAAGAGACTCTTTGACTCTTTCTATAATTATCATCTCTGTGAGAAAATTCCCCATCTGTTCAATAGGTTGTTTATCTTTTCCATTAGATCATTTAACATATCAAACATAGTTATTCCAAACTCTCTGTCTGCTATTTCTAATATCTGGTTTATCTCTGAATCTGCTTCTCTTGATTGCTTTATCCCTTGATAAAGGAATGGTTTAGTCTTTCTTACTTTTTGTGTATCTCATTATTTTTCACTGAATGCTGGACAGTGTGTATATAAGAACAGCAGACACTCAGGTAAACAATGTCAGACACAGAAATGGGCATACTTCTTTTATCAGGCAATTATTATAAAAGGGTAAATTTAGTTAGGAGTTGAGCTGGATTTGGATTTTATAGTTTCTATTATAATTTTTAGTGTTGCATAGAGTTCTAATTCTTTCAGAAGTGGGATATCTTTACTGTGTGCCAGAAGCAAGGATGAGGTACTGGAGGAGATTTTTTCAGGGTTTCTGTTTCATTTCCAGCTTTCAACAGCGCCCTCATGTCTGTGATACAGGATAGACCTCTATTGTCAGGTGCTTGACCCTTCTCCAGTGGCAGCAGACCTCTGTTTATGGTTGGAGTATGATTCTGGGCCCAAAAAGGTTTCCTACCCGTTCTCCAAGGACAGAGGATTTTTTACTTCAATCCTTATTCTAGTAACAATGGATTTTTGCATGGGTTCTTGGGATGAGAAAGTTTGCAACTCATATAACCAAAAGTTTCCTTTTCCTATGAAAGAAAGGCTTGGGGAACTGGCAGGGCTCCATGCTTGTCTCTCAGCGGCTGGTCATTGCCTGCCTGCGAGCGCTCTCAGGTCTCCCTCTCTGCCTCCAGGCTATTCCAGTCCCTCCACAACTGAAGGTTTGTGGGAATTAACTTGCAATTGTGTCTCCAAACAATTTTAAAGCAACATGATGGTCTACACTTGGCCTTTAAGAATTTTTGAAATTCTCCAGTGACTTCTTATTTTTCACTTGTATGGAAGCATCCTCTTTTTCCTGTGATCTGTCAAAGGAAAGATGGTTTTGTGTCTTGTTTCTCCTGAAGGGGTTGTCACTTTTTTGGAATTCGCTTACTTTATGGCCTTATGACCTCCTATTTCTAATGAGTTCAAGAAAAGTTAGGATTTTGAAGGTTTCCTGGCCTTTTCTTATTACTGGGATAGGAGGGACATTCTATTATAGATTTCCACATCCTAAACAGAAATGCAGAAGTAGAATGCCAAATGTAATTTCTTAATAGTATCGCCTATTCTCACCGCTTCCTTAATAGCTTTTTCTTTTTCCAATTGGGATCCCAAAGATACTACTTTATAAGTGGTTGATATCTCTTAAGTATCTTCTTTTTTTTAAAAGATTTTGTTTATTTGACAGAGAGAAACACAGCCAGCGAGGGAACACAAGCTGGGGGAGTGAGAGAGGGAGAAGCAGGCTTCCCGCCGAGCAGGGAGCCGGATGTGGGGCTCGATCCTGGGTCTCCGGGATCATGACCTGAGCCGAAGGCAGACACCCAACAACTGAGCCACCCAGGCACACCTTCTTTTTAAAACTTTAAAAAAAGATTTTATTTATTCATTTGGTGGGGAAGGGCAAAGGAAAAGGGAGAGGGAATCTCAAACAGACTCTGTGTTGAGTCAGAGCCCTCTGCATGGCTCAGTCTCAGGACCCTGAGATCATGACCTGAGCAGAAATCCAGAGTCAGAGGCTCAACCAACTGAGCCACCCAGGTACCCCCGTGATTACTTTTGAATGTGGGTAAAATCTCTATCAGGTCTATGTAGATATTTTTTCCTATTTATTTTACTTAGAATCTTATAGAAACAGCTGCTGGATTTAACAGATGTCCTTTCAGAATCTAGTGATATACGTTTACTTTTCTCTCTTTTATTATGAATGTAATGAATTCCTGAAAATAAGTCCTGCTTGGTCATGCTTAAACAGATTGCAGTAAAACCACGTGACCTGGTTATGACAGCGTTTTGGGATGTGTTGGGATTCCTGAAGAAGTTTCGTTCTGAGGAATTTTCTTCTCTTACCCATTGTAGTGGCATTACTGTTAATGGTCTGGTGGAAATGGTGTGACTTTTTATTTCCTTGGGAAAGAAGAGACCATATTAAGCTCTCTCAAGTGCTGCCGTTCAGACTCAGAATGTATGTCGGGTGCTTGTGCTTACATCAGTCCAAACTGTGATACCTTCTCTAACAACAGAAATCTAGCAACTGGAATGGACACTGGCAAGCCCAGTTATGGCTCCCTCTCTCTTTGTCTTCATAAGCATTTGTGGAACACTTACAATATACCATATATTTACAGGCTTTAACTTTGCAGGATAAAGTATTATGTGCATAAAGCATGTTATACCTTTAATAACAAATATTTGCTTATCTCAATTTAATAAACATTTATTCAGTACTTATAGAGTACAAGGCACTGTACTGCATGGTATTTAGAATACAAAATGTTTATGATTGTACCCTTAAGAAACTCAAGATCTTTGGGTACATCATTAGAAAGATGCACAGATTACTAGACGATGGTTCTACAAAGCAGGGCCTTTTTTTTTTTTAAGATTTTATTTATTTATTTGACAGCGAAACACAGCCAGAGAGGAAACATAAGCAGGGGGAGTGAGAGAGGGAGAAAGCAGGCTTCCCGCTGAGCAGGGAGACCGATGTGGGGCTCGATTCCAGGTCTCCGGGATCATGACCTGAGCCGAAGGCAGTCGCTTAACCAACTGAGCCACCCAGGCGCCCCCAAAGCAGGAGCTTTAAATTTCTCCAACAGAGGAAGAGAAAAAATGCTGTGGGAGATGAGAAAATGCTTTGGGACTGGAGGTTCAAAGCAGACTTTGAAGGAAAGGGATAGACTCTGGGCTGGGTCTTAAAAAATGGGAAGGGTTTGTATACATAGAGATGGAAGGACTGGGCCTTGCCAGATGGAGAGAGCAATGCCAAGAGAGAAATAGAGGTTGGAGAGCAGAGGACATATGTTGCAAGTAGCCAGTTGTTCAATTTGTCTAAAGCACTGTTTTCCAAATATGAATCAAGACTCATTTAGGATCAGGAGATTAATAGAATATGACAGCTTTAAAAATAATGAATACACTAGAAACCTCTTAGAACACACTGTTAAGTAAAGGAGAATATTATTCTGAGAAATATGTACATATAAGTACACACATGAGTATGTGTGTACTAGGTCTCATTGTAAAGTGTCCTTATTGGGGGTCATGGCCAAAAATGTCTGAAAAAGACTGGCTACAGCGGAGGTCAGCACACTTTTTCTGTAAAGGGTTAGATAGTAAATACTTCGGGTTTTGTAGACTAAGAGGATGAGCATTGTCTCTTTCACGCTCAGCCCGGCCACTGTAGCCCAAATACAGCCTCAGTGATACATCAGTGAATGAGAATGACTCTGTTTCAATAAACATTTATTTACAAATATAGACCAAAGTCCGAATTTGGCCCATGGGCTGAAGTTCACTAACCTCTGACGTCTAGGAGAAGTTGGAGAAGGGATTATCAGGAAGTAGTGCCAGAAACATGAGTGAGGAGGGGCCAGTGTGCGAAGCCCTTCACCTGCAGGGGCTTCGACACGGGCACGTGATCCGACCAGAACTCTGGGAACCGTGGTCAGCACTGGAAGGAGCAAACTTTGCTTTCGGTGATGCTGACTGTTACTTGTAAGCTGGCCTAGGAGGGAGTTTTGTTTTTGTTTTTTGGTTTTTTTTTTTTAGAGATTTTATGTATTTGACAGAGAGAAACACAGCCAGAGAGGGAACACAAGCAGAGGGAGTGAGAAGGGAGAAGCAGGCTTCCCGCCGAGCAGGGAGCCCGATGTGGGACTCGATCCCTGGTCTCCGGGATCATGACGTGAGCCGAAGGCAGTCGCTTAACCAACTGAGCCACCCAGGCGCCCCAACCTAGGAGGGAGTTTTAAAAGTCTTCACCGTTATACTTCTTTATCATGTTCCTCTTAAGGAGCACGGGAATTCTTCCTCAGGTTCACGTGACTTTTGCCTCATGAGCCTCATTTGACAAAGGAAACTCTTGAGCCCAGGATGGAGTTGAGCGACTCACCCAGGGCCCCAGAGCTCAAGTGCATTACAGTTGAACTAAAAGGCCGACCTGTGCCCTACACTGTGTGCTGCTTTCCACCATGGTGATCAGTCTTTCTGATGAAAACAATGACTAGTTCCATCTTTCAGACGCTCAACAGTGAGGGTCTGTTGGAAGGCCTTGTAAGAGGAAAGTAGCTTCATTCTGCTCTTACGGGGCTTATTAAAGCCAGTTCCCGAGTAGCCCTGAGCTGGTATGTCAGAATCGCCTAGGAAACTTGCTAAAAATACGTACATCCTATCCTACTCTTACTTGGAGTCCCCGGAAGTAGGGGAGCCTGAAGATCTGTATTTTATTTATTTTTATTTATTTTATTATTTTGTTTGTTAAATATGTTAGGATCTAGATTTTAAATATGTATCCTTATATGATTTTTTAAAAGATTTATTTATTTGAGAGAGAGAGAGAGAGAGCAAGCAAGTTTGGGGGGGGCAGAGGGAGAGCGAAGCTTCGGAAGACACCTCACTGAGCTTGGAGCCATGTGGGGCTCGATCTCCCAACTCTGAGATCACGACCCAAGCTGAAACCAAGAATCAGATGCTCAACCGCCTGTCTTACCTAGGGTCCCCCTTGTATAATTTTGATGTGCAGTCAGGAGTAGGAAATACTACTCTAGTGAAAACCAGGATTTTTTTTTTTTTTTCGTCTGGATGGGTAGAAAGAGTATCCTTGAAGTACCATGGGGTATGGTCCAGGAAGTCTAGCTGCCCAGAAATGTGAGGCTGACGAGGACATTCACGACTCTTACCTGCCAGTTACAACAAGCCTCATGGCTTCTCCGACCCTCAGTTCCAATCTGTACAAGTCGGCTGGTCACAGGAACTCCCCATCCACCTTAAAACTTGGTTTTCAGAAGCAAGTGAGTTAATTAAGGGAGGAAAGGGTAGACAGAAGGAAAGGCTTTAGATCGGCAACTGGGGAGGTGCTCTGAAAATATACCGAAACTTTCTCAAGTGGAGGCCTTTTCCTGTGTCCCTGGGCCATGGAGCTATGAACCAACTAGGAATGCATCATTTGGTGCCAAGAAAGCTTGAAAATATGGATCTGACTCCGGCTCAAGAATGTCAAGCTTTTTTTCCAAGATGAACAAGATATATCATGAGTGAAAGTTTCCCTTGCCAGCTTCTTGAGCTCCTAGAAATTTCCAGGGTAACAAGCCTGTGATAGGATTGGAGTTTAGGCTTCTCTCCTCCTTGGAAAGTTCCAGGTCCTAGACAATAGGAAACCTGTGTTTCTGGCTCTGCCAAAGAACCAAAGGCGCTTAAGAAACCAGAACACCTTTTGTGCTAGAATCAGATATTCAACCCCCTCCTGGGAAGAGCCTTGGAAAACTCCTTTACAGAGAGAAAGAAGAACGTTTTACAAATGATCAGATCTAAGGAGAAGAAAGCTGTTCCTCTAAATGGCATTCTGGCTACTTTTCTAAAGTTTTTTTGTTTTGGTGTTGGTTAATGATGTCCTTCTGGTTTCCATCTTTGACAACAGTTTTCGAGGAAGTCATATCATTTGGGGAAAGTATGAATTGTCGCAGCCCAAAGCTTCTTCCTTTGCAGGGAACACTGAAGAATGGCTGTGTTTGGGGAAGCCTGGATGAGCTCTAAACCTGACCATCACCTTGAGTGTTACCATTACTTTGATCGCACATTCTTAAAGAGCTAATGTCATTAGCCATACCAATTTGTTGCATAATATCGAGCAGTACCACAATGTGTATTGGTTCCAAGAAAGTGCTCTCTGTTGAGTTTTTCAGAATAATAATAATCTCTTTGAGCACTTAGTATGTGCCAGGGCATTGCTAAACCTTCTGTATGCATTCATCTCTCTCTGAAGATTTGGAATTGAATCCGGTCTCCTGGCACCAACATACTTGTCCATCATTGTCACACCGCCTTTTTCCACTGTGAACTTTGGAGTACAGCCTGGTGCTCTTGAAGTAGGCTAATTTTACATCTGCCCAGTTTCTAGCACAAAAGGGAGAGACCCAGCCTGTATGTGCATCCCATGTCACAAGTAATTTGAAATTGTTAAGATTGGTTAGATCCCTCTGCTTGCTGTGCAGAAATCGTAAATGCCCAAGGACAGGGACCATGACTATTTTGTTAAGCTCTATTTCTTTGCTATATGGTAGGTCTTGAGTAACTGTTTGCAGGACGGATGGGAGGGTAGAAGGAGGGATGGCAGAATGGAAGGAAGTTAAGGTAGAAAGAGGAAATAAAGGAAGGCTAGAAAGATGGATGGAACGTGGACAGATAGAAGGAAAGAAATAAGGAAGAAGCAAAGAATTTCCATTTTGGTGTTTCTTCTTTGCCTTATTAGTAGTTATATTTTTGGCAGTTTTGAGTGGATATATTTTTGGAGATCTGGGCACTTCTATCCCAAGATTTGGGAGGATTTATAAAAACAAAATCACACAAATATAGACCAGTTGTAAGGGAGAGAGGAGGGATGTTATGGATTATATTAAAATCAGAGTTATATAAAATTTGAAACTAAAATTTTGATATTTTTCAGTCCTCATGTAATTATTAACACAAATTAATAGCTAACAAGGTGATTCTAAGAGGACTCCTTCCCAAAATCTGTGTTAATGAATAGATTTAAATTTTTAAGTACTATTAAGCATTTGTAATTTCTTTTATTTACCTGTTGATTTCCTGTGTGTGTGGTTGGCTGACAATTACCCAAAAAGAGGCACATGTTCAATAGTGGACTAGCTTTTAGCTTTAATGATCTTTTGTATGTACTAAATTCTTATAGCCTTCAACACAGACGTTCTCTGCTGTGTAGTCTTATGGTTTATATTGTTGATGTATTCTCCAGTTGCTTTATGAAAGGACCTTTTATTTCCCCTAATAGTTATATAATTTATAACATTTTCAGGCCGTGCTTTCTCCTTTGTTTATGTTTCACACATGACCTAGTACATCCTAATTCAAGATTGGGTTCACGGCATTGCCGTTGAACAAATATTGCACAGATTTAACTGTCCCTTCTTTATACAGTCATTTTACTTAATACTGGACCTTTTTAAACAGGTAAAATAAAGGACATTTCAGTCCATTCCCTATGTAGATGATCACTAACTCTACATTTGGCTGTTTTCAGGTCGGTTCAATCTCTAGGGCAGAGAAAGAGCCCCGTGGACATGTGAATTTCAGATTATTGATGTTCTACCCCATTTCCTTCTCCTGTTCATGGCCAATTTGTGTAAATCCGTCTGGGTAGCAGATGTGATGTGAGAAGGCTGTGGGACAGCACTATCAGTGCGGGGAGAGCAGGCTCTGTGCATGGCTCGCTGGGACAGCCTGTGTGCACATGTGCCATCTAGGCTAGGCGGGAGCACTGAGGCGCCATGATGGACATACCCAAGAGCCTCCTCGTAAAGTCTGAAAACCAAAACTCCCTTTTGGACCCTGCACAAGCTGTCTACCCCTGTGCTGGGACACAGCTCCTCCTGGCGTGGGAAGAATGTCTCCATCACAGAAAATCCTGTTCTCAGGGTCTTCCCAGTTCCAGGTGCATTGACCCTCTAAGCAGTTGAAAAGTGGCGGGGGAGAGTGTGTATGACACCCGAGTGTGGAACGGAAACAAAGGAGTGGGCCTCAGGGGCTCTGTCCGCACTTACCGGGGGACTCTGGGCTGAGAATCCTGGGAAATCTTGGTCCTTAGCCACAGATGAGGGATCCCAGCCAGACTAAGGATTTCTTTGTCTACGGTGTCTACTGAAGGAGAGGGCCCATCCTTGGTATTCAAGTTGCAGTTCCCAAAATGGCGGTTGCAGGCTTCCCCGCCTGCTCTCTACTAGTTGCTGGGTGACCCCAGGAGAACAAAGTGTAATGACTACAGACTGATAGGTCCTCAGCCATGTGGTGCAGACAGTAAACCCACTGGAACGATTTCCAGTTCAGCTTATGACCTGTTATTTTCATCCACTCTAGTGACAGAGAAACAGGGTGGGATGTATGAGTTAGGAGGTCCCACTGTCTCCCATCTACCAGTGCTGGTGTGCTCACAAGAGAGAGTTGTGTCAGCTGGCTGTTAATGCTCTTACCTCCTCCGGGAGGGATGGCTTGACTGCCTGGGGCACATGTTAATGAAATCATGCTAATATGTCTGATTTAGCGAGCACCTCCCAAGTGATAGATACCATGCTTACAGCCTCCTATACATTATTTCATGGAGACTTCAACATTGAAGTGAATTAGGGACCATAATGGCCCCTCATTTTCCAGATAAGGTCACTGAGGTTCAGGGAAGGTCAGGTCATGGTCAAGGTAACACTGGCAGATTCAGGGTTCAAACCCAATCTCACTGCCTCCACGGTACCCTGCTGTCCCCGGTTAAGGCCAGGCAGAGGGGTCATTTACTCCCCTGTGGTGATTCTTTTCGATGGGGATGGAGTGAACGCCAGGGGACTTGGGAGAATGTTGCCATGTAAACAGCACAGCTCCAGGATTTGACAGACCTGGCTTGAATCTTGACTCCCCCTCTATGTGTCTGAACCACCTTACAGAGATTACTTAACTTCTCCGGGCCTCAGTTTCCTCATTTGTAAGATGAATAGCCAGTGGAATGGTCTGTAACATTTTTTCCAATGTAACATTGCAGGTGACGTCTAGCTAGCTAGCTACTTTTAGTGAAGAGTGAATCCAGTGAATTAGATGTAGCTACATACAAGAGTTTCACTCAGTCATTGATTTAATCATTCAACGAATATTTACTGTACACCTTCTATGAACCAGGGCCAGGAGAGTGTGATGAGTAATTTCAGACACAGTCCTTTCCCTCCTGGAGCTTATTGGGTGTTGCCATAGTAGCCAGGCACCCTTCAGGATACTGGCGTCAAGCACTGTCACCATAGTCCTCATCATCATCGTGAAATTTACTGCCACGTAGTATTATTCATTGGGCTCCACGTTGACCACAGTGCCGGTCATCGGTTAGTTGCTGCCATCCTAACTTTCTGAGCTGACCTGGCTCTTATGCGCTGGATATATAGATCCTGACCTGCTGACACACAGAATAAATTTGTTCTCCAGTCCATGAAAATTTTAGGATGTTTATTTTTAAATTGCATTTATTTTTAAGCATGGAAGAGTGGCAGTCTTTCCATGAATGTGCTTTTTGGCAAGATTTTAAAAGCTGAATGTAAGTGATTTGAGACATGAAAAACAAAACTCCAAAACCAACCTGTCACAACTCTATAGCATGTTTTCAAATCTCAGAGTCACCTGCAAGGGGTGTCTCCCAATTTTCCTTTCTAACTATTTAAAAAAGACAAATTCGGGTGCCTGTGTGGCTCAGTGGGTTAAAGCCTCTGCCTTTGGCTCAGGTCATGATATCAAGGTCCTGGGATCGAGACCCACATCAGGCTGTCTGCTCAGCAGGGAGCCTGCTTCCTCCTCTCTCTGCCTGCCTCTCTGCCTACTTGTGATCTCTCTCTCTGTCAAATAAATAAATAAATAAATCTTTTAAAAAGACAAATCCTTATCTTGAGTGGATGAAAAGAGGATGGGGAGGCTTTGCAGACTAGTGGAAACTGCATTTGTAAATGGAGAGGATGAATTGATCTGAGAAGAGCAGTGAAGGGAAATCCGCAGTTTTTCTGACCATCTTGTGTGCGAAGGAAGGAGTGTGCCCTTGTGACCCACATCTTCAGGAGCATTGACTTCACTCCCTGGGGTGTTTTCTCTGTTGTCCTTCTCCCCCCCTTCCCTCCCCCCCCCAGGACCACTGTGCTTCCTGGCCTTGCTGATAGAAGCGAAGTCCACCCATGTCGCAGCCAAACTGCCTGGGTTTGAATCCTGTTTTCACCACTTCCTGGCTGTGTGACCTCATACAGATGGTCTAACCACAGCCTCTTCTTTGTAAAAAAGGAGACATGCCATTGTATAAATTGGATAATCGAATACAACAGAGGTGTTTGGTACCTTGCTGCTCTTCTAAGAATGGATTTTATCTCGCTTTGTAATTCCTCCCCCGAGAGCAAGGACATACAGCTCCTGTCACTTCTGGTTCTGGGACCGGTGGTACTACAGTATGTATTGAACACGTACGACTCCTAA
Source organism: Spilogale gracilis (assembly GCA_004023965.1). Taxonomy (NCBI): domain Eukaryota; kingdom Metazoa; phylum Chordata; class Mammalia; order Carnivora; family Mephitidae; genus Spilogale; species Spilogale gracilis. The sequence goes on from PITA01003167.1 coordinate 29,261, forward strand.
ACACCATCAGGGACTGATTCGAGGGATTTTTTTTTTTTTAGATGACCTTCTTTTTAGATGACCACCCATTCTGGTGTTCTGGGGACTGAGAGGTTTTCGGGGGGGGGGGGGACATTTACTGCTGTAATGGGGAAGGTCGTGGGTAAACTGGGTTACCCCAAAGTTGGTAAAACCCTCCGAAGGTTTTCAGACAGAAGAGGCAGGAACAAACCATAATCCTGATGCTGGCTCTGGTAGGAGCCCCCCTGCACCCCCGAACTAGAGACCAAATTTGGATGAAAAGAAAAACAGGCCTAATTCGCCACCCCTAAACCATCTACCCCCAACACAGACCTATTTTGATTATTCTTCTCCTAATGCATGGCTCTCAACCCCAGCGGCCCATGAGAATCACTCGAGAAACTTAAAAACAACAAACAACAAAAAATAAAAAGCCGTGCCCGGATCCCATTGCCAAAAAGTCTCATTTTAATGGTCAGAAATGAGGCCTTGCATTGGTATTTGGAATTTTTGTAAGTTCTTTAGGTGATTCTAATCACCTACCCTAGACTGAGAATCATAATTCCTGTTCCAGCTTGATGTCTGTTTTCCTATTTGACAAAGTCAGATGTTCCTGATCTGAGTCTCAGCTGAGATTTCTTGATCTGTTAGGAACTTGTTTCGTGTTTTATTGAGTTGATTTGCCTATGCTGGGTTTTCCATTTGAAGAAAATCCCTTTGAGACTGAGTACCCTCTTTTTTTTTTTTCCTGAGTACACTCTTCATTTCCCTCTTATCTTTCATGAGGATAGTATACTTACTCGTGTAGTGCCTAGCAGAACTTCATATAGTTTTAAAACTTGAGAAAATTCAAAGTCAAATTTGGGTGGAAGGGACAACAGGGATATTTCTGATGAGAAAAAAAAAATAAGCCCTCTTTTTTTATACCTATTTTTGCTGGAATCGTAGTGGGAAAGAGCTGAGCGCCCTCTTTCCAGTATCCAGGTGGGAATGGCAGCTTCTGCAGGTTTTGAGCTGAGCTGGGCTGGATATAGGAAGGCAAGGTGAATGGTAATTTTGGGCTTTGGAATATGGCTAAAAGCACCTGGCAAGGTCCCCAACCAGGTGCCCAGGATTCCAGAGGAAGCAAACTTCAAAAATTTTGCTGATATTTTACAGTGCTAAAAAGAAATGAGCTATCAAGCCATGAAAATTTATGGAGGAAAGTTAAATGCGTATTACTAAGTGAAAGAAGCCAGACTGCAAAGTTTCCATACTGTGTGAGTCCAACTATATGATAATCGGGGAAAAGGCGTTAACTACGAAGATGGCAAGATTAGTAGTTCGCCCTGTTTGTCCAAATCATTGAGTGCACACCAAGAGTGAACCCTGGCACGAGCTATGGACTTCGGGTGATAATCGTGTATCAGTGTGGGTTTAACACAATAAATACCCCCACTCTGCTGGGGACTGTTAATGGTGGAGGGAGGTTGTCTTTGTGTGAGGACAGGGAGTATGGGGGACTCCCCATACTTTTTATCGCATTTTGTTGCGAAGCTGAGGTAGGCTACAAAATAAGCTTCCCCGGCTTCCTCCACAGCCAGTGTTAACAGCTCAGCTGCACACCTTCTTCCCCATCCACAACTTCTGTTGTTACTAAAACCTTACAGGACATTCCTGGTCTCAATCCCAAGACCTGTGAGACCTGCAAGGAAGGGGGTCGTATTCAGTCTCTGTGCTTTAAAGGCTATTACTCAGTGGAAGAAATGGGATGACTGATAGGGTCAAAGTCCATCACCTGTTCAGAAGTGGTAGCGATCCCTTTAATATCCCACCTTGCTCTTTGGTAAATGGAATTGATTGTCCTCAAATGTGACTTTCTACCCACTACTGGAAACTTTTTGTCTTATAATGAAAAAAATACATCTTCTGGAAATAGGGCAGAAGAAGCAGAAAACCCCTGTGATTCTAGCTTTGCAGAGATATCATTAGTGATGGAGTGGTCCTATGTCCCTGTGCACATACATACAGACATATCCACATATATTCTGCCACAAAAATATACTGAATCTACTTCCTTGATAAACCGAATTGTTCCATTTATGAAAACATCTAAACAAGCTTTTGGATGGATTTTCCACCATTTATTCTGATGCTTAATGATTAGCATTTATTTTTCCAATTTTCCTCTCTTCTCTTAGCTACTTTAGTAAGGCATCCTTATGGCTAAAGGTTAAAAAAAATAGGATAGCCGGGTCCAAAGCTGGGTGACACTCTAAGATTATTGATTACTTTTGCCAGATTAAGCTATCAGACTGTACACATTTATACTTAGTGGTTCTAGGCATTCTCCTTCCCTGAAGTGACCTTTGCTAATTTGGCGAACATTATCCCATTTTATGGATTTGACCGCAGTGAGACTGAACATTTCATTAACTGTTTTGAACTATTAATATTTTCCTCTTGAAAAATTGCTCATTTGTGTCCTTCCATAGCTTTCTATCGGGGCATCTCTTTTTCTTATTGACTCATAAAATATTTATAAAGATGAATTGTGTTAGCCCTATAATATATGATCTGAACAGCCATCCTCTCTGTTTATGATGGGGTTTCAGAAAGGAATTTGATCCCTTTGTACTTTCTGCATTTCTTGTTTAATGTACCTGTCACTGATATGGCACGATAGTCCATTTGCTTTAGAGAATTATTAAAAAGAGGGTTGCATCCCCAAAACCCTCTCCAAAACATACTATGAGCATCCAGAGGAAACGTGTGTAAATGCAACATCCATCAGTGTCCCCACCTCAAAAAGCCGTAAAGAGCACAAGTCATTTTACTGGATCATTGGCCCTTGTGAATTTTGGCAGATGTTTAACTTGTAGGCAACTGTATCCAAACCAATTCACAGTCTTCTCTCAAGCTGGCGACAAATGGGGGTTTTGTTTTTTTGATCTTGCTAAAAGAACTTTATGTCTCTTCTCCCACTAAATCATGATGTCTTATTTCACAGACTTAATAGCATCTAATGGTTCTGTCTCCAGGTAGTGTAATCCAGCTGGAAATGCAAGATATGCGAAGCCCATGTTTTCGAACAAAAGAGTATTTTTCTGTGGCCAGTAAATAAAAGTGATTTTTCAGCTCTAAAAGGACAAAAGGTTTTGAAGTTATCCCACTGGGCAGGATTTCCTAGACTTGTTTTTTTGGCACTCAGCCATGGAGCCCAGCATCTTCCAGAATTCTTCCATTTTTGTAGCGGTGTGAGGAGTTCACTAGATAAGATGGGAGTCACCAGGTGGTGTGATGATTAATGCCTGGGGTCCTCTCAACCTGGAGACAGCAGCAGCCAGATGTCTCACAGCGTCATTAGCAGATCGTTGAGGAGCGTAGAGCAAGAACCACTGATTGTTTTTCCTTCGAAATATCTTCGCTGCCTTCTCAGGGTTATATGTTTTCCTTTTCAAGGAAAAGCGTTTAACGTTGAACACCATAAATGTAACAAGAGTAAACAGCTGGTAGCTTCATTGAGAAGTTGTCAAAAATATTTAACTTAACTAAAATATTATTTCATCTCATTTTCAAGGTTTAAATAGCTTTGTGACATTGGGTCTCCCTTTTTGATTTTCTATGTGTGTTTCATAGCCCTGAAGCCAAAGAGTCCTCATGTCCATACTCATTGTTTTTTGTTTTTTCTTTTTTTTTTAAAGATTTTATTTATTTGACAGAGAGAAACACAGCCAGAGAGGGAACACAAGCAGAGGGAGTGAGAGAGGGAGAAGCAGGCTTCCCGCCGAGCAGGGAGCCCGATGTGGGACTTGATCCTGGGTCTCCGGGATCATGACCTGAGCTAAAGGCAGTCGCTTAACCGACTGAGCCACCCAGGCGCCCGCATACTCATTGCTTTATTGCAAAAAGCGATGGTCCAGCCCCTGGTCCCAGTCCTGTTTCTTACGGTATGGTCATTGCTAGTGTCAGAGGATAACCTTATATGAATAACTGAGAACAATCTGCCTTAAAACGTGGCTTGAGGAATCAGCACCATGTTGCTGCGTTGTGTGAAATTACCAGTGGTAAGTTTAACAGGTACAACCATCACCGGCGACGTCCCAGTCAGTGCTGGAGATACCTCGGCAGGTTTCATCGCTTCATCCGACAGGGACTGTGTAGCGTGGGAGCCATCGTTGTCCCTGTGTTGCAGATGAGCACAGCTAGCACCGCAAAGGAGAGTGCTTGAGCCAGCACTTGAACCTGAGCAAACGGACTCGAGAGCCTGCCCTCTGGACTTAGTTAAATTGATAGGACAGCTCCACAGGATCGGTGACGGTGTCCTCATTTTAGAGATGAGAAGTCAAGGCTCAGAAAGGTTAATAACTTTGCAATAACTTCGCACACATGTGGGAGTAGCAGGAGTTTGGTTTCAAACCTCATCCAAAGCCTTTACGTGTTTTTCCCATTTCACCATGTTCCTTACCCTGTTACAAGTGCCTTGTAATCACGGCACTCTTTACTTCAGAGAGAGCTTAGGGTTGGGCAATAGGCGGGTGCTTAAGTGGGCCTCTCGCATTTTCTGCTGGTTCTTTTTTGCACCGAAACCTACCTGTTCAGCAGGCATTCAGCATTCATGTGAATGCCACAATAGGAACGGTCCGTCTTCCTACAGAGCAGCTGTAGGATTAATTTTCCCAGTTTATTCCTGCATGCAGGACTTTGTGGTTGCTGTCCCTTGGCTTAGAACGCTTTGTCCCCACATCTCAGCATGGCCAACTCCTTCCCACACGTCAGCTCAGACGTCATCATCTCAGCGGAGCTGACCACGATGACCTGTATTCATTTCCTAATGCCACAACAAATTACCATAAGCTGGGGGGCTTAAAACAACAGAAATTTATTGTCTCATAGTCCTGGAGGCCGCCAGTCCGAAGTCAAGGTGTTGGCAGGGTCATCCTTCCCCTGAAGGCTCTAGGGGAGAACCAACCCTTCCTTGCCCCTTTCCACTTCGGGTGGCTCTCTATATTCCCTTGCTGGTGGCGGCATAATGCCAGTCTCTCTGTGTCCATACCTCACCTGCCCCTTTGTATTTCTCCTCTCTGTGTCTTTTCCTTTCCTTTAGGAACACGTGTCATTTGATTTAAGGTCTACCTGGGTAATGCAGGACGCTCATCTCAAGATCCTTAATTGTATCTGCAAGACTCTTGTCCATCTAAGGTCAGGTTCGCAGGTTCTTGGTGAACATTTGTTTTGGGAAAGCCGGCGGTGGCCCTTCTGTAGACCAACTCTGCTACTCTACGTACTACAGCCTTTGCTGCTGTCATTCTTTGTGACTTTTGTCATGGCCCTTGTCCTTGTTTAATGCATCTTGTTCTCTCTATTTTCTGTTGCCTGTCTCTACCTCCTTGAATTCAAGCTTTATGAATAAAGAGCTGTGTTGTTTGCTGCTATATCCCCAGCACCTAGACCGGTGCTTGGTGTGTGTGTGGTAGGGATCATAAGTCACTATCCGAATGAATGATAGCTTTGGGCAAAAGTGATGTCAACTTGGCTCTTTTGGTATTTTGAACAACTTACAGGATTGTATTTTATTTTTTGGTGTTATTTTATGTTACTTGAATTTCATTTGGATTTTTTTTGGAAATGCAAGTGTACCATGGGACGTGTTATTTATCACAATGGACGTAGAGCCAAGCATTTCAACGTTCAGTTGCTAACTGGTCTTCATAGTTTGTTTAGCTTTACTTTTCCCCCTGGAGCAATGCCTCAGCAGAATACTTCTTTCTTCCTTAGGCTCCGATCACCTCCGGGAAAAAGATGGCCTCTGGGCTGTCTTGGTCTGGCTTTCCATCCTGGCTGCCCGAAAGCAGAGTGTGGAGGAAGTCGTCCGAGATCACTGGGCCAAATTCGGTCGCCACTATTATTGCAGGTGAGAAGGGAAGGAACCCTGGGGAATTGTTCTTGGAGAAAAGTGGTGGACTAGAACCTGAAGGAGGAGGCAGCTTCCAGGACAGGCCGAGGAGCACAGAGGCTGGAGCCCTGATAGGCTTTGGGCGTCCTGTCAAGGACAGCCAAACTAGAAGGCATAAATTTCCCCTCCCCTAGTCACTTTCCGCTGTCATCTTTTCATCCGTGCCTAGAAGACGGGCATGCATTCCAAGAGGGACTGTGAACTGCAGAGCCTTAAAAGTCCTTTGGTGCCCAGGAGAGTTGTATCGTCCAATCCAGAGCTCTCTTTATTAGTTCTCCACCCATAATTATCAAGGAAGGGAAGCAGAGACAGAACTGTGACAGGTTCGGACTGCTTTTGTAATCCTCTCCCTCCTTCTCTCTTACTTGCCCACTTCGGGTACAGCAATGTGTAAGGTGCCCTCTGAAGGGGCCACATGGCTCAGGGGCCCCAGACTGTGCTCAAGTTTTGTCCCTGTGAAAGCAAATACAGAGGAGGGAACTGTTACCCTGGGAGGGATGAGGGGCAAAGGTCAGGGGCTAAGAGCTCAGGGTTGGGGGTCTATCTCTATCACTTTCCTGTTTTTGAAGTAAGTGAGGGGGCCGTCCTCTGGCTGCCCGGTTGCCTGCTAGATATATGTCCCTGGATATGCTCGATTTGTGATCTTAGTACCACGCCACGGATTTGGGGGAGCAGTGGTAGGCAAGGATGTTAATTGTGGAGGACCTGGGGACAGAGCTAGGGACTCCTGGGACATCCTCAGAGACTGAATATGGAAAACAGAAATCGTGGCTCCTTTGCTCTATTTATGAATAGTTAACTACGTTGGATGTTTGGTTATGTTTCAAGAGTTTTAGGAACAGAAAAAAAGCTTTAGACTTCCCTTATAAGGTGATTGTTTCTTCTCTTAAGAAGTCATTTACTTAGATAAACATCATAGAATAAGAAAGCCTGTGATGGGACTCATTACCCGAAGAAGGTTCACAGTGCCCTGGGCATCCTTGACACTGCTACAAGAGTCTTTTTTTTCTGTTTAATCAAGAAGGCAGAGGTTGTACTAGCCTGAAAATCACCTCAAATGGTTCCTTGTATCATAAAATACTCTCAAGGCAGGTTGGGCATTTGTTTTCCTTACCAGTAATTCTCAGAAGTGCCAAAGAAAATCCTGATTCTTGTGGGCTTTTCTGGCACACCAGGGAAGTAATTGGCACAAAAACCTCTTCATTGCACGAAGCTGTTCCAAAAAAGTCCAACCTGATAAAATATGTTATGATTGCCAGTCTCTGGCTTAGTGAGATCACTTTGAGTTAGGGATGCGTTCCTCATAATTTGTGCAATGATTATCTAGCTTTCTGCCAGTGTTTTGAAGACATGGTGTTATGATGAGTGTATTTATAATATAGTTCATTTTTTTGTGGCCAAGAGCTTACATGATAATTACTTTTTTCATAACAAATACCATATTAGAGAATATAATGCAAGGGAGATTTAAATTCTTGTAGAACATTGACTTACGGTTCAGATTTCTGTCCAAAAAGATCACAGAGATAAAGAAAAAGGAGCAGGGAGTAGGTAGAATGAAAGGTAAACACTTTTTTCAGCCTCCAGCAGATTCAGGTTGAGAGGTCCTAAAGAGGTCCTAAAATGACTTCTAGCCTGTTCTTTTTGCTGGGGAGGAGATAATCAAATAGTTTTGGTTTAACAATTTCTGAGCCTGAAGTCGTATCTGGGAGCCCAGATGATTTTCCTTGTGGGAGTGGACCTCAGCGGGAACTCCCCATTGAAAGATTTCCTCCCCTGAAGGTGTGTGTTGTGGGGGTGAGAGGGGCGGTTGCGGTTGCGAAGGAGGGGGCCCTGGGTGAAGATGAGCATGTGGGCAGGCTGGTCTGACCACCTCGGCCGCAGACCGAATGTGATCTGTCCTGTTAGTGCTATTTCCCCAACTTCTGCATCTCTTTCAGTGTCTGTCTGTACCCTAATAAACTCTCTTATCCCATCCTCCTGCCCCTCTCTGCGTGACTGGGTCTCGATCTTCCCCCAAAAGACTACCTTTAAAGAGCGTTTAGACTCAGAACACATCCTCTGCTGAGAATGTTCTGAGAGAGTTCCCAGTTGTTTTGTTTCTGAGGCCGGGGAGGGCACATCTGTGCAGGAGGGAGAGATTACAAGACAGAGAAACATGGACAGGGGACCCACTGCTGGAAATGGCATTGTTCCATGTTTTCCATTTTGGCTAATACCCTGGTGTTTACTAAAAGTCTTAAAAGGTCTTGGGTGAAGAAAAACTAACAGTGATTCAAGTCTTCCCTCTTTCATTTGGCTGGGAGTGCACATTTTGTCCCTGTGTCGCACAGAGCCCAGAGGTCTCGCTGCAGCCTTTGGGTCCAGCTGTCCCTCGAGGGCTTCCTTCTTAAACAGACCCCGCTGGGTGTGCCATTTCCGTGTTGGTCAAGACTATCCGATGCTGGGAAAGACCCTACAGTTTCTTTGTGGTGGTACTAAGAATAAAATCAGTTAATAGTTTTAAGCCGTGGTGTCTGGCATTACTTGATATGCATTACGGTATTTCAACCCTACGACAACAAATGAGATAGGTGTTCTTTTTTTTAGTCTTTTTTTTCTAATCACCTCCCAGCCCCATTGTTACACTTGATGTTCTTGGCTAGGAGGACTTTTTTTTTTTTTTTTTTTTTGGTAATGGAACAATTACAGTATTTCTTCCAAGTTTCCAAGAGAGTTTTATGATACATTGAGGTCCCTTCCTCCTTCTCTCTTCACCTCCCTTGATTCCTCTCTCTCCTTCCTTCCTTCCTCCCTTCCCTTCCTCCCATCTTTCATCCCACTGCTTAGTAAACACTCACTAAAAGCAGCAGAGAACAAAACGGGTAAGGTCTCTGCCCTCCTAGAGCTTCTGGTGTGTGTGAACAAAGGCAGATAAGAAATAAGTAAACAAATACACAAAGTAAATGCAGATGGGGATGAGTACCACAAGGAAAAGCAAGAGTGATGTGAGAGGGAGAAATAGAGAGCAGCATCTTGAATGAACAGTCAGAGAAGGTCACTTTCTGGAGGTGACACAAGTTGGAAGAGTGACAGAAGAGAACGTGCCAAAGGCAGGACAGGGCAAGAGTGTCTCTGAGGATTGGAGAGGAAGCCTGTGCGGCTGGAGCGTGAGGAATAAGGGCGACAATGGGACAAAGTCAAGGGGGTGGGTGGGGGCGCATCTCACGGTGCCTTCTCGTCTGCAGCTAGAGTCTTGTTCTCAACATGGTGGGTGCTTGGGGAAGGATTTAAAATAAGGGACATGACTTGATGTGGTTTTTACAAGATCATTTGGGCCCCTATATAGGGCCTGGGGTATATGGGCCAGGTAGGAGAGTGTGGGGGCCGACTGCTTTGCTCTTCTGTGCCTCTCTTCCAGGTAAAAAAAACAGTGCTCAGATGACCTTGAGAGAGCCATTCCGTTGCTGGCTCGCTGACTAGGTTTGTCTTCATCCTGTGTCCTGCCTTCCCTCCCCAGGTTTGACTATGAGGGGCTAGAGCCCAAGACAACATATTACATCATGAGAGACCTGGAGGCCCTGGTCACAGACAAGTCCTTCATTGGCCAGCAGTTCGCCGTGGGAAACCATGTCTACAGTGTGGCAAAGACAGACTGCTTTGAATATGTGGACCCCGTGGATGGCACGGTGACCAAGAAACAGGTACTTGCTGGGAAATCACCGGAACGGGCAAAGCCAGGGACCAAAGTGTCGACAGCTGGAGAGGTCTGTAGGGCTGATCTACTCTGAATGCTTCGTTAGACAGATGAGAGCACGCAGAGCCAGGAGAGAAGAGATCCCTCGGTGAAGGTTACCTACCCCGTTATCTCCTGGCAGAGGATGCCTTTGAACCCAGCGCCCTCTCTGTCCAGTATTCTTTCTACTTGTAACTGACACATCCATAGTATACGTGGATAGAGACCCAGTGTTTCCTTCTGAAATGTTTGCAGCCTGTGGGCGCCTTACAGATTCAGAAAAGGTTCCCAGGGCGAAATATTCCTTTTCCGAGGCACCCCTGGCAAGTGCAGGCGTTTCCCCTTTTATGACCTTATGTCATTGCAAATGATAGGCACTTAGCCAGACGGGTTTATAAGGGAAGAAACAGTGGGAAAGCTTGTCCCACAAAACCCAAAAGGAAGATTTATGGTGGAGAATGATTACAAAAAGTCAGTGACAAAATCGACAACTTCTGTCATGGTCTCACCTTTGCGAATTGTGTAAGGGAAGTTGAAAGCTGTCACAAGTACGTTTCTTCTTGATTTGGGGTATTTATCGGCTGTGGCAAAAACCGACGAGTCTAGAAGCACATTTTAACATTTACAGTTCAAAGAAGACCCTGAGTAATGTTAAGAAAAGTTCCATTTTAAAATCTCCAAATTCTTATATTCTGGTACACTCTTCACCAAGATCGGACAACAAAAGAAATCAGAAGCTGTGGGATTCAGGGAACTAGATGAATGGTAGTTACTGATCTTTTTATTTTGACTAATATTCCACACATAGTCCTTCTCTTAGGGTCCCCGACTTGCAGATGTTCCAAAGCCCGAAGCCTTCCTGTTACTTTCTTGGTATTCTCCTTCGGTCTGCTGAGTTTCATGGTGGTCTTTTATCTCTGTCAGAATGTCATTAGTCTTTCATTCTAGAAGGCCTTCTGTGCCTGGGTAACTGGATGATCGCTTTACTTTGGGAGGCTGTAGGCTAGTAGAGTTAAGAGTGATTAAGAAGTTTGAAGACCAGGGGCATCTGGGTGGCTCAGTCAGTTAAGCCTCTGCCTTTGGCTCAGGTCATGTTCTCAGGGTCCTGGGATCGAGTCCCTCAGCCGGCTCCCTGCTGAATAGGGAATCTACTTCTCCCTCTGCCTCTCCCCCCCCCCCCCCCCGCTTGTACTCTCTCTTTCTCTCTGTGTGTCTCTCTCTTTCTCTCAAATAATAAATAAATAATCTTTTTAAAAAGTTATAAAAAAGAAGTTTGAACATTTAGAAACATATCCTCTCCCTGCCCTGCCCCACTTACAAGTTATATGACTTAAGGAAAGATACCTGATTTCTTTGAGCCACAGTTCCTTCCTCATTGGCGACACATCTATCTCACAGAGTTGTTTTAGAAAGGCAATGAATAAAAGACACAAAAGCTCCCAGCAATCTTTTACACAGGGAGTACACACTCCTTTTTCTGTAGTTGTGTTTTGTTTCCCATGAGGATGACTTTTTTTGTAGATGAGATTGACTGCTCTTCAAAATAACACTAGTGAATCTCCAGAGATGTGAAGTCGGGAGCTCAGCACGTGGCATCTCAGAGCTGCTACGTCTCAGATGAATCTTTTCCAGTTCTGTACCATGTCCCTACTTCCATTTTGCAAAGGAACCTCAGAACAAACATTTCGCAAATCCAAGGCTCGTAAAATATGTGCTTTCTAAATTATTCTTGGGAAGTTTTTGTTCCCTCGTGAGGAAGGCTTGAAAGCCCTGTCCTGAAAAGATGATCTAGTCAGTGCTAGGTTCTGAACGCGACCTGCTCCTGGGATGCTTGTTTGTTGGGCTAATTTGTTTGGTCATTAACTCCACTAACAGTCTCCCTTGTTTCTTCCTCAGCGCTCTCGCCATTCTCATCCTTTTTGCCTTGGCTCTTTTAACAGTTCCTATCAGGCTAATTCTGCAGCTAGATTTCAAGTTCAGACATCTATTTATTCCGTGTCTCCTCCCCTGCAACCCTGAATATCGGTTTCCATTTTACTCCGGATTCCAGGACCCAAGCGACAGTTTATTCGCTGCTGGTCCTTAGCCACACTGGAGCTTCTCCACTGCTCTGGGTTTGGCTCACTGAGTGTTCAGGGGGACGGTAAATGCTCAGTGGCATCCTAATCGTCAGCCAGTCATGCATGGTTCTTGCCATCGGTCCTGCTGGTGCATAAGGGGAATTCCTGCAATGGGGGCGTGTTGGTAAACTTCCACCACCGCAGCCTGTATCTCAGCCCTCCTGAGAAGTCAGAAGTCATCAGCACTGGGTTCCAGGAATGGTTGAATCTGGGCACACTTCCTGTGACATCGTTGCAAAGCAAGCACCATCTGTCTATCTACTCCTAAAAGACGTATTTGAATTTAAATGAATGTGTTTTATTTTTAAATAGCCATAAAGCACTTTGGTGCTTTTATTCAAGAGATATTTCTGGAGAGCCTACCAAATGCATAAACATTGGTTTTTGTCACGGGGGAGCTTTTTCTTTCTTTTTTAGAGAGGGAGATGGGGTGGGGGGCGGGGGGCAGAAGGAGAGGCAGAAACTTAAGCAGGCTTCACGCCCAGCATGGAGCCCAACCGTGGGGCTTGGTCTCACGACCCTGAAATCATGACCTGGGCTGAAATCACGAGTTGGACGCTTAACTGACTGAGCCACCAGGCGCCCCTGGAACAGTTTTTAATATAAATGTATAACAGGTCTATTGAGATACTCATGCACTTCCCACTTTACCCATGCCAAGTGTGCCGTTCCGGTGGTTGGTAGTACATTTATGAAGTTGTGCCATCATTACCACAATCAGTTGTGGAACATTTTTCACCCCCAAAAGCAACTTGTACTTGATAGCTATAATCTCCTTGTCCAACCCTGGCAATCCCCGACCAAGTTTCTGTCTCTGTGGATTTGCCTACTCTGAATATTTCCTATAAATGGAACCATACACTGTGAGTGGCTTCTTTCCCTAGAGTGTTTTTAGGGTTCTTTCCCTAGAGTGTTTTTAGGGTTCATCCATATGGTACCACGTATCAGGATTTCATCCTTTCTGATTGGCAGATAATGACTCATTGTGTGGATAGACGACATTTTGTTTGTCCATTCTTCAGTTAGATGATACTGTGATTTAAAATAATCTATTAAATTATGTATTATTTTAAAATCAGTTGGAAGAGATTTGATCTGTAAGGACAGACTGTGTATGCTTGGCCTAGTAAAACCCAAAGGAAACACAATAATGCAGCGTCTCTGCTGTGGGAAGCAGATCGCTATGACCTCTTCAGTGTTGCATTATGTTGGAGTAAAGCAGACATAGATTGGAAGGCTAGCTTTGTCATTGCTTTGATTCGTGACTTTGGGCACATTTCTTAATTCCTGTTTTTTCGACTTGTGGGGCAGGCAGATGGCATGTTGGTAATAATGATCATATAGGGTTATAGAGAAGGTGTGAGGAGAAAATTCTGTAAAGCCCCAGGTGCAGTGGCTGGTATCCATTTGATATTCCAGAAACATCAGTTGCTTCCCCCTTGCCAGAATCCCCAACTTGACTGCATATCAATTTGAGGGAAAAAGTTTGAGTGGCATCCAAGTGTAGGCTTGAGATCAGCAAGTCTTGGGTTTGAATCAGCTCTGTGGTCTCCTTGCTCGGTGACCTTAGGAAGTTACTCAACCTCCTTGTGCCTTTCTTTATCTATGAAAATACGAATAATCATTGCAGCTACCTCAAAAGCCCTTGGGAGAATTCGATAATACATGGGAAGACCCGACTGTAATAACCACTAAGAAAGGGTTAACTAAAAGAGGTTATGTTAAAAGAGCATCCTTGGGAAAGAAGGATTTTGATCTTTAATGAGCCATGTATGATGAGAAAAGCAGGGAAAACAACACTGAACAGAAACCAACTTTGCAGGGTGTCATGTGAAGACATGGGAAGGCCACCTCAGTTTCTGAGTCCTCTGTGAATTGATTCAAAGTCACATTCCTTTGCCTTCCCTAAGCCCGCCCTCCCCCATCTCCCCATCCCACTTTGCTCTAGAAAGGAAAAGGTTCTTTAAGGCAGCTCAGTCTCCTTTTCCCTTGATTTGGGGTTAGAATCAGGAAAGGGACTGTGGGGAAAAAACGGTTTCACATATATCTCAAGAGATAAAGAAGAAATGTTCCTCCATCCAAAATGAAGTTAAAGTCCTGTTCTAGTGATAAGCCCTGCGTCCTATGCACTTCACTGTCGTGGAAATGTTCAGCAAAGTCCGTTCTGCCAGTGAGACCCTGTGGGGGTCACGTAAGGAGCAAGAAGGAAACCCTTGAAGTATTCAACCCCTGACTTGAATTCCCAGGGACTCCATTGGCCTTCCTCTGGCCTGTCCAGGTCACATGGGATTTACTGTGGCTGCCTCCGAGCGGCTGTTATTTTTGTGATGTTGGGTGCCAAGAGGAAAGCTGATGTGTGTCTTCCATTAAGTGGGACCCACGAGGAGTTCTGATTTAGAAATAGCAATTTAATGAGGCATGTGTTTCATCCTTAGTGTCCCCTAAGGGTATGTCACTATTTATTTTCATGGAAAATCTAGTCACGTGATGAATGATGATGGCGTCTTCAAATAAGAGTGGGAAAAATAAACCAACAGCTCCTATGAGAGCAGGGAGCAGTTTGACCCAGTTACTGACTAATTCAAGAGGTTCCCACTTCATGCCTTGTAAAAAGATGGGAAAGATGAGAGAAAGGCAGGTAGCGCCTTAGGGCTTGACGGGTGGCCCACTCTTTGCTCGAGGATGAGTTCCTTGTACAAACATCAAGATTTTCTGTGGCACTAGGCACTCTCTTTCTTCCTTGACCGTCTACAACCTGAGGAATATCATCAGCACCAGATTACCTCTTCCCGTTATCCTCCCCATCTCCTCCTTGTAGCCCAAATCTCCCAGAGTCACCACTCAATGTTTCATGGTTATGAGACTCTTCCTGACAGAAGGAATATTCCAATCCTGGGGATGTGAAAGATGGATCATAGGACGGGTGGTATTGGCATCAAGTGATGGCGTGTTGCCTCTGGGGTACACATCGATCCAGAACCATGACCTTAATTGTGAAAATTAGCTTTGAAGAGAAGAACCTTGATACCAGGAGCAAAATTTAAGAAACGGAGTCTCTCCTCATGACTCGTCCCATGCCTGTATTTCTATTTAATAAGATCAAAAATCATGAAATCCACCAGTGCTGAAATCATTTGCCGGTAACAGTTCAGCTAATATTAAAAAACGTGATGTAAATAAAAGCATAGCAGTTAGCTGATGTGGAAGACCAAATCCAATTTGATTATGTCAGGCTAACTCTCAGCTTATTAATACCTCCTCAAGTTAGGCAGGCTGTGTGGAAACATTTTGATGTTGTCCTCAACCTGGAAAAAAGGACCATTTGAAATCAGTTCAGAGAAAAAAAGCACACTTTGAAAACTGATAGCAAAGTTAATTCGCTTTTAGATTTGTTATTTTAATATTCAAGAAGGTGTTCGCGCTTTTTAATTTCAGTATTAGAAATAATGAAGCAAGTAAATTGGCAATCCTGAAATCACGTTTTAGTCTGGCCTTTGGTGCTTTAATTTATACCACAGTGTTACTAACCCTTGGCCAGTAGAGAGAGAAAAATTTATCACAGCCTTGTTTCTGAGGGCAGCATGTGAAAGCAACTGATTGGAGAATCGAGGTGCCAAGGACTGAATTCTCTATTTAGAGTTAGCTGGTCAACCTCCAACTTTCATTACATTCTAATCAATGAGCCAAGTGAGGGACTAGTGTGAACATCGTATCACTGTACTAGCCACTTGCTGGAGTGTGGTCTGTGCATCTCAAAGTGGAATTTAAGAAATCGTTTCAGTCATGCTGATGATCCCACCTATTGAGTTTAGTTGAACCCCAAAGTTAGTCCTCCTCTGTTGAGTGACAGAAATGTTTAGGGAGTGATGTGTTGTCATTACATGTGTATTGTGATGAAATCTGGGTGAAAAAAATTCTTTTTCTGTTGCAAGTTGTGGTGTTGAAAAAGAATATCTTCATAATAAATACATATTCCTTTCCTACTTTTAGTACAATACAGTGAAGATAGTGGAAGCGTGATTCGTTCATGCCTTCATCCGTTCACAGAATATGAACCAGACACCTGCTCTACGCCAGTCAGCTTGCTGGGCACTGAGGGTACACTGGCATATAGGCGAGTCTAGCAGCAAAGACAAGCTGACATTAAACTTGTCACCGCTATAGAGGTTATTGAATGGTATTACAGAGAAAGAACTTATTTGGGAGTGCATAGTAGGGGAGCTCACCTTAAGTAGGGCTCTGGGGAGGTAACATTTAAGCTGTGCCCGAAAGGATGAGTGGGAGCTGTCCCAGCGAAAACCATCTTGTCAGACGAAATGCCTTTCTTTAATCTAATATAGTTAAATCGTTATTTCCTTTCCAGATAAAGAACTGGGATTTCCTATAGAGACTAGTGTTCTCACTGGGATTTTATCATACTTATAATTCTCAACTTCTGTGTTCATTCTACGACATTGCAGTTGTACTAAGTAAAGACCACTGAGCCTTTTGGTAGGACACCTTGAAAACCATGTCTTAGGGACACCTGGGTGACTCACGCTCGATTTCAGAGTCATGATCTCAGAGTCCTGGATCGAGCCCCATGTCAGGCTCTGTGCTCAGTGGGGAGTGTGTGTAGATTCTGTGTAAGTGTGTGTGTGTGTGTGTGTGTGTGTGTGTGTGTGTGTGTGCGCGTGCGCGCATGCGCCTTAAACAAACAAATAAATCTTAAAAAAGGAAGACCATGCATTAAATTTTTTTAAAATAATAGTTACTTTTCCTGTGATTTTGCTATTTGTCTTCCAAAGACCAACACATATTCTCTGCTTCATGAGAAACTATAGGTGATTAGGAAACAAGGAGAGGGAGACAGTGTTTCTGATTAGTTGGGAAGTTCTTACTCCTTTGCCTCTGGTGAGTTGGGAAGTTTTTACTCCTTTGCTTCGGTTCATTGGAGTTTTGTTATAATGAAGCACCTTCCCCTGACATAAGTTGATTGCTTTGGGACTGTCTTGTAAAATGCTGGTAGTAGAATCCTGCTAAGGTGTGTGATAAGAGTCTAAGCATTCTGGAATGAATGACATCATAGTTACTTCCTACCGGACTACTAATTCTGTGTATAGTCAGGAGGGTGACCATCACCAGGAAACGTAAATATTAAAGGAAAAAACTGTAGACTCTCACAGGAACTGAGAGAGGAACTTACCCTTGTTGTCTGGGTAAAGTATGTCTGATTCCAAAATATCCCAGAACTTGGGCTGGTGTTGCGTGAACCAGGATCAGCAGCCATTTTGGCCAAAGAGGAGGGGAAACGGAACATGTGTGACCTAGTTCCATTGTTCCAAATTTGATAGTTGGAATCTGGATCATTTTTTAGGTCTTCTTTCTCCAAGCAGTGCTCTCATCACCTAATGCAGTTTTTGCTAAGCGTGTATCTTAAAAGAGCACTTAGGAAGTCATTTGGTCTTGGTTTCCCCCAAATAATTATTTGCAATTATTGGTCTCCAAGAGAGCTCGGTTGGTGGTGAAAAAGACTAGATGAGCATTTGCTCCCCAAAGACTTGGGTACAGCTGTGTAGTTAGTGCACTGCATAAAAGGCGCCCGGCCTAATGGGGAAAGGAGAAGCTGAAGTCTAGGCCAGCTAAGAGGAACACTACTTTTCTCTAATTTGTCTTCCTGTTTGTAATGTCAGTGAAGGCACAGTATGGACGAGCCGCTGCCCTGCTCAAGCCCTTTTGAGCTCATGCTTGCAGCTAACTCGATGACTTCAACAAAGAAAAATGGGTAATTCTAGTCAATTTTTTTTCATGGAGAGAGATGTCTGTCCAATCCAAATCTTCTGCTTTCGAAGCTGCATGCTTTCTTCTACAAAATGTGGTTCAGATGTTACACAGCAGTATTTTCACCTTGAAGCTTTCCAGATAAATCTCTGGGATCTCCTGTGGGAGATAACATGTGAGTCAGGCTTAGAGTCTCTCCCTTCCACGCCTGTCTTGTCTCCAGGTTCCCGTGCCCAGTGAGGCCAACTGACTGTGTATATGTGACATTGTACTGGCTTTCAGGGCCATGTGCTGTCTTCCCCTGGAATTCATCCTACGTCCACACTTGATGGGGTCAGATACTGCCAAATAACTGTTGGTAATGTACAGTTCCTCCTTCCCCGCCCGGCTGCAACACGTCCTGTGGTCTCCACACGAACATCTGGCAGCTCTGTGTGGATTTAGCAACTTGCATTGATTTACACAAGGGCTTTGAAAAAAAAAAAAAACAACCAACATTTATTTATCCAACATTTATCAGATACTTGCTTTACGTAAGGCTCTGTGCTCTTTTGGGGGACCACGGAAAACATGTGAGATATTGCTCGAGTATGGCATGAGAAGCAATGTGTGCCTCCCTACATCTCCTATGGCTCAACCTAAAAGCATAAGCCTGGGGTCAGAAGACCTAAAGTTCTGGCTCGTCTCTTGACCAGCCGATACCTTAAGCAGATTTTAACTTCCCCTGTCTTTACATGAAGGGAGGAGGTGGTCCGGATGACTCTGAGGTCCTTCCTTCAGGACCCTAATGGTCTAAATAGATCAACCTAGAAGGGACATTTTAGGGTCAAAGAAGCCAGTTCAGTGGGAGGGATGGAGAAGATAAATGGCAGAAGATCCGTGAGTTTGGTAGTGATTTCAGAGAACATGGCACAGTCCTTAAAATAAAATTAATCTAAATTCTGCCTAACTTAAAAATAAATGTGCCATAAACCATCACCATTCAAGCTTTAGTTGGCAATCTTCTGCAAAATCTGGAAGTCTGGATGCCTAAGAGCATAGTACCATTTGCATTAAGAGCTTAACATTAGAAAAGTATTTTTAGACAGAACTATAATTTTCAAAGCACTCTTCATATAGTCTCTGATCTGATGCTCACAACAACCCAGGAAACCAGGCTGTATTGCCTTTCATCCCTTTTTAGGAAAATAAGACTTACAGAGCTTAAAGTGACTTGCTCAAGACCATCAGCTGATATGTCAGGCCAGAATTCCATCCCTTGATCATTTCCAAACTGACTCCCCACAAGCAGCAAACTGAAGAGGGGCAAATATGGGGAGAAAAAAAAATCTCTGGTGGTACATGGAAGCACGTCGGAGGATTTGGGGGTGGAGAAACCTGCGAGAAAGTGTGGCCCTTTAACAGTGCTGGGACAGAGCTGGGGGGGCACAGCCCCACTCTTGTCACTGAGACAACTACAGGCACTCAGAGGGAATAAAATGCTGGGCTGGCACTGCCAGGGCCCCTTGGACACCCCGCTCTGTAATTAACATGATCTTAACACGGAAGACGGCATCTCTTTTTCTTTTTTGAGCTCGTGGCTATTGTGTCATCCTGGACATTCTGGCCACTGCTATTGTTAGGGCTACAGAGGGTCATGGATTCCTTCACTGTTGCTTTAGGAATCCCTGAGGAGGTTGTGCTAAAAGTTCTTGGTGTCAGATGGCTCAAGAGGAGATTCTTGTCATGGTCCTGTTATTAGCAAGGCATTAGGAGGCGGCTTCAGAACACGCAGCAAGATGTCTGATTCGCACTCCCTCCCTGTGTTATGGTCCTCCTGAGATTCCAGTCCGTTGAGAGTACGCAGGTGAAACCTGAGATCTTAAAGGGATCTTCCTTAAGATGGGTGTGTTCTCTAGTCAGTCACTTGATCCCTGGGGCAGGTGACCCAGACCAGAGTGGCTACTACTGGCGTGTCCACATTTGGCTACACAGTAGGATCACCTGGAGAGCTTAACAATCCTGGTGCTGAAGTCATAACCTATTCAAATTAAATTACAGTGTCTGGGGTAAGAGTCAGGGAGCAATATTGCTGAAAGACCCCAGCCTATTCCAGTGTGCGACGAATTTGGCAACCCATGGGCTTATGATTTGTCTAGCGTCACACAAGTGGGGACAGGAACCTACCATGGTTCCACTCCATTGTCTTGAGCCAAAATGGACCCTTGCCTTAAAAACAAAGGAGAGTAGATATAGCTTTACTCATGACTACCCATCAAGGCAAATATGCTTATCCCGGTTCACCGATGGAGAACCTAAGTGTGCTTTCATTTGGCCTGTGAGCCCTCAAATGTGGAAGGAGGCACCCCAGTGGTGGTCACTCCAGTTTTCAAATAGGCAGTGACTTTCACTGAAGTGTTTGCAAAGGGCCTACTGTGTGCCCACCGTTGTCCTGGGCTGTGGGGATAAATGGCAAGCGAGGGACATAATGGCATAATGCCCTACCAGAGCCTGTAAGCTTGATGAAGGACCCAAGACCTATTCTGGCAATTCCAACGCTTTAGGGTTAAGGCTGAGATGGGAGTGTCTTTTATTCATTTTTAGCTGGGCCTTGTTTCTTCAGGAGGATCTGTGGCAGCAGAAACACGCATAATGAAGTTGTTAGGATGTAAATAAGAAACAGAAGTCAAGACTAGGGAAAATATAAATAAGAGTAGAGAGTCAAGAACAGAAGAAGAAAAATTCATAGTTATGCAAGTCATAAGGATCTGCTTGGGCTGAACCTCAAATTTGGCATTAAGTGTCCTGGTAGTCATATTGAAAAGGGAACTATGGTTACTTACAATGAAATACCAGTTCCCCAGGGAAGGAAAGGCTTTCCTAACACTTGGCTCTTAAGGAAATGTCTCATGTGGAATTTTATACGATCTTCAAGACTATTCCTAGAGTGACTGCAAAAATGAGTTTTATAATGCAGCACCTGTAGACCCTGCAAGGAAAGGGAAGATGTAAAATGAAAATGCAATTTAATAAATCCATTTTTGTCATGAGTAGTTGGTCAGAAGTAACTTGATTTGAGTCGTTATACGTCCAGATAAATCTATGGCTACAACACCTGTGGAAGTGCATGGACTGGACACTCTTCATAATTTTTCTCTCTTGGGATTTTGATAAGGCATATAGGTAAAATATTTTTCGGGGGTAGAGCCGAAGGGTAAGTATTTCATTCTGTGGATAATGTAGTGGTTTATACCGGGGGTCAGCAAACATTTTCTGTAAAAGACAGTAAGTATTTTAGCCCTTGTGGACCAGACTGTCTCTGTCCTAATGATTCAGCTCTGCAGTTATAACACAGGAGCAGCCCTGGAGAATACTAAAGGGAACGGGGCTGACTGTGTTCCAGTGAAACCCGATTTATACAAATAAATCAGGTGACGGTCCAATTTGGCTGGCGAACGATGTTGAGCTGCACATTTGAAAAATCAAAATGTATGATGGGTATGCTTTTGTTGGAATTACGAAACATTTAGAAACTTGGCAAGTCTTGTTGGTGGTGACTGTGGCCTCGTACTTCGATTGCAAGTAGGTGATGAGGCCTGCTGGAGAGAACATGGCTAGTGTTCGGGGCGCACATTTATTAAGTTCGTTGAAGGAACATGCAGACACCCAACCAAAGCCAGTGCAACGCCACACACGCAGCAGACAGGGAACCGGGATTACTGCAGCCCAGAAGTGAGCTAGATCTAGAACTTTTGTCCCGCCATGTGGAGGAGGAGAGCTGTGGTGTTCCTCACTTGGAGGACTCACAAGGCAACCGGGGTTCTCTGTTCAGATCTCGCGGCTGGTTCCTTAGGAATGAGAGAGTTTGGACTATCAGCAGGACCTCATGGACACCTTTATCATCTTTCCAAGTGCAAAATCTACTCCAGGCTGCCAGAAGTGGAATCTAACCAGCCTCCTGGAGGAACAGCCAAAGATATGGCGACCCATAAGGGAAAGAAAAATAACATCATTTCACTATAAAAGAGCTTAGTTGTGAAATGATAATGCCTGTTGGTGGATTGCTATGGCCTGAGTTTCTGAATACCTCCCCCTGGCTATGTACAAGTCTGGGGTTATTAATTATTGGGTAACTGCATTAATGGCATAATGGGAGCTACACGAAAGGGTTGAGTTTGGGTGGTCATTGGAAGGGGTGGCCTCAAGTGGGTTGGAATGTATAGGAACAGGGGACTTAGGGCTTCATCTTTTTTTTTTTTTTTAAAGATTTTATTTATTTATTTGACAGAGAGAAACACAGCAAGAGAGGGAACACAAGCAGGGGAAATGAGAGAGGGAGAAGCAAGCTTCCCGCTGAGCAGGGAGCCCGATGCAGGGCTCGATCCTGAGTCTCCGGGATCATGACCAGAGCCGAAGGCAGTTGCTTAACCAACTGAGCCACCCAGGCGCCTCTTAGGGCTTCAGCCTTAAATATTGCTTTAACCAACTTAGTCATAACCCATAGTCCTGAGCGACCAGTTACATACTCATGTGTCCCTATATGGTGACACGGGGAATGCGAGCTTATAAAGAAATGACAGCTTGAAAAGAGTTTGTAAAAACATGACCATGAATGCAGTCATGGAGCATTTGGGGCCTTGTTGTCTGAACATAATTTGGTCTAGAACACTTACTGGCTAGTATAGGGAATTGGGGCCCTTACTGCATTTGGAATGTCTCTAACTACTCACTCCTCCAGTGGCTGAGGTGTTTAGGAAAATGGTTGCAGGGACTAGTCCAGGCTTATGGACAGCAAGGACTGTGACCAGGTCCCCAGGGGCTGCTCTGAAATATTTGTCCAGCAAATGAATCCTGGGTAGGATCATCATAATTGCAAAGCTAGGATCAGAGCGAGATGAGTGGCCAGGAAGGGAGTTGGCTCTTTTGTTACACACATTGTGACAAACATTGAATGGCTCCAAGTGAGACTAAGGCTGTTGCTCTGGGATTGGAACAAAATATGCCCACAAAACTTACAAAGCAGAAAACCTTTCAGATGGAATCACAGTGGTCCCCTCCCCCCACCCTACTACCCCAGCAGATACAGGGATGGGGTCAGGGATTGGCAGTGGGATTTAAATGGCAGATGTATTTTTAATCATGGCTTATTCTTAACAACCATGATTTAAGGCCAGATGCGTTTCAAGGGCAGATTTCTTAGGGAAAATGTCTGATGTCCAAGTTTGCCTGAGACTTCTCCTTTTTCAGAAATAACAAGTGACCACATCAATTATTTTGTTTCCTCCTCTTCTTTCCTCTGGCCCCTGCCAATATGCTTATTCGTAACAAGAGCTTTATCAGTTGTCTTAAGAAAACAAATTTCCTTCAACAAAACGTTCCAATATGATCTTCCAGTCCTAGTTTTCAAATATCCCAGCCACTAATGAAAACAGGTGCACGGAGAATGGATGCGTTCTGAGCCAAAAGCAAATTAATGCTGCTTCAGCTCTGCCCCCACGCCACTCTGGTGACTGGGTCGGAGAGTAAGAACGTAGGACAGAGCCAAGGGGACGAGTTTATACGTAGGGCCGCTAGAACCCGGCTGAGGCTCCAGACCTGAGCACACCAGTGTAGGCTTCGGGTGCTGCCAAGGGGAATGTGGGCACAAGGGAAGAACCAAAAGAGATGAACTTAAAGCAAAACCTAGTAGCAAGTGAGGGTGGGCTTAACACAGGCAGTTTGCTTTACTGTAATAGAAATATTGCCTACTCCCACTACATCCAGCAGGTTTCTAAGGGACAAACATTGGGCCTAGGGACATCTATTAAATATCACCCCACTTTGTCCCTCTTTCTGGTTTGCACATCTCCCGACCAAAGGAACTCGAACATCTGTTTGTAGTTATGTCCCTAAGTCTCCCCCAGCATTAACCACAACTAGGTATCAGTTGTTTCTACCTGTGTCTCCCGTGATTGACTGATCCATTCTGGGTGTTCTTGGTTTCAGGGCCTGAGGATCATTTTCTCAGACGCGTCAAGGCTCATCTTCCGGCTCAGTTCCTCTAGCGGCGTGCGGGCCACCATCAGACTGTACGCCGAGAGCTACGAGAGGGACCCCGGCGGTCATGACATGGAGCCCCAGGTACCCTCAGCGCTGTGTGGGGAGCTCTTGTGGCCTTATTCGGGGTGATTTCACTTTCTGGACAGTAAGTTCCATATGGGTAGGTCCAGCTGAAGGACAAGCTCACAGGAACCCCAGGCAAATTGCACTCATTCAGGACAGTGTTTGGAACAGAAAGTTTGGGCTCTAGCCTCTGTGTTGAGTTTAGACCAGCATTTCCCAAGTGACTTGCCTTTCTTGATTGTTCTGCAGTTTCTTAAGTTGGGGGTGACAGCAAGATAAAAGTACCTTGTATAGAGAAATTTTCAGTTAGAATCAAGCTGGTCCAGCTCCTCAGAGCCTTGACTCTGTGAATGTAAATAACAAATCTCCATGTTTGGCAAAGTCTGGGTTGGATCGTGACCTTGAGGCGTGAATGTGGATGCTCCTCTGAGCCTCCTGTCTGAGATTCCTGCAGAGCGCAGTTTCTCTTAAGAAGAGGGGCGAGGGCTGGTCTGTGTTTAAGGTTAAGGGAGGCTAAGCCAGACCAGCCAAGCTGGGCCCTCCTGAGTTTGCCGAAGCCCCTTCATGTTGTCAACAGTAGAGCTAATTAAGAACTCAGGAACAACTATAAACAGCCCAACCATAAGCATCTCCACTCTGACATTGGTTATAGCTCCCGCAGCATTACTTAACAGCAGGAAGGACCTGCCCTAACACTGGGTACCTGCAGCGACCTGCTGACTGTCCCGCCCCCCCTGTTGATTTCAGCCCGGGGGTCGAAGCAGAGTCCTGGGTGTGGCGATGCCCTGACATGAAACCAGTGGTTCCCTCCTTTTGCGGAGAAGTAGAGAAGCAAAGACAATCTCACTACCTCTCATTTTACTGTTGCTCCAAATTTCCAATGATCATTTGCCAAAGTTCTGCCCTAGAAGGAGACCAGAAAGGGTTTTCTTTCTTTGTCAGTGGTTTAGTGCGTTTTTCTTAAAATGGTATCTTTCTCGGGAGTCTCAAAGAACGTAATAAATACGGTGCCGTAGACCCTTACAGGAACTGGCAGATCTGTGTGGGGGCAGATCACCTTGATGGAGAAGTAGAGGCCTGGGAGGCTGAGAGCTAGAGCATGAAGCTAGTATAAGGGCCTCGGCCGGATCAGTGGCTTTCCACGCAAGGACAGGCCATGCCCTGGGGACATAATTTGTCACTGAGTACATTTCACCCAAGTCTTGCAAGAATTGAAGTCTTACCCTCTCTTTCCATATAAAACCCATCTACTCCTCATGGAAAGGAGATGACAGCAAGGGCCTAAAACTCCCGAGCTACATGCAGGGTGAGGAATGATATTCCTGGCCTCACCAACTCTGACTCACTCGGACTCGAGGCTATTTTTTCTCAGCATTCTTTTCCCTATTTGCACAGGGTAAGTACTTATGCTACTTGCTTATTTTTATTTACCTTCCACACTGACTGCACGGGTGTGGCGTCTGGGCCTTTAGACACGTGTGAAAGCAATCCTGTGCACAATGAGCCTCGAGCTGAGGTGTTCCACGAAAGCCAGGTGGTGCCACTTTTTAGGTGTTCCACGAAAGCCAGGTGGTGCCACTTTTTTTTTTTTTTTTTTTTTCTTTTTTTTTTTGCAAAGCTTCCTTGGCAGCTGAAAAGCTGCATTGGCCGGCTGCTGGAGGGCGGTGTGTTAAGTATATGCTTTAATCTGTGGGTAAAGAGAACAGAAGTAATGCTTGCTTCAGGGGCCAGTACTGTTTCTTTTCTATCATGTTGGTTCAAAGAGTTTGCCATTTTGAATGGTTGGGGAATGATTTTGTTGATCTTGTTCTTCTGACAAACAATCCGCTTTCCCTTTTCAGTCATGAGTGAGGGTCTTCCCAAACCCGGCTAGGTGGGCCTCACCGTGTTTAGCTCAGGATCCATCTCGAAATTTTACCTTAAACTAGAATTCCTTATTAAAATACCCTTACATCATTGACTCCCCAGCTGAAGCCCTATTGCATAAAACACGTAAGTCACAGTATAATTTAGAATAAAGTTCGAGAAGACCTCGACACCCCTGAGAAAGAGTAAGAAGGCTCTCAGCTGACTCACCTGTCTCAACACTGCTGAGCCACACGTAGGCACTGAAGTTTGACTGTTTGAAGCCTCCTTGCAGCATTACCTCCCAGGACCCCAGCTTTTGCCTTTGAAGCGCTCAGGAAGGAAATGCCTTCGGTCAACTGTTCACAGAGATCAAAGATGAGGCATGCTCCTCAGGCTGCTGCTGATCTGCGGCCTGATGGGGAAAGAGCCGCCGTGTCGCTTCCTCCCTCAGCTGCAGAGACCTCTTGCTCCTTTTCTCGAGCTGCAGCCGAGAAAACAGAACAGACACCCATCCCCCTCACACTCAGACCCCCCGTAAAGTACCTCTCGAATGTCTAGGGATCCCGTGGATAGACTTGTCCGGTCCAACAGGTACTCATGTTTTACCCGCCTTAACTCAATACCCACCTATATTCCTAGCGAAAGGACTAGAGAGTTCTCGTCAACTGGCTTCTCAGCATCTGGCTGGAGTACTTTGCATGGATAGTTTCTTGTCCATACATCTTTTTAAAACGTTTTTATTTAAGTTCCAGTTAGCACGGTGTTATATTAGTTTCAGGTGTACACTCTAGGGATTCAACCCATCACCTTGGTCCCCATCCCCCACCTTCTGGTAACCATCAATTTGTCTTTATAATTAAGAGTCTATTTCTTGGTTTGCCTCTCTCTCTCTCTTTTTCTTTTGTCCCCTTGCTGCTTTGTTTTGTTTTTCGAATTCTACGTACACGTGAAATCATATGGTATTTGTTCTCTATTTCATTTAGCATGACACTCTCTAGCTCCATATATGTCATTGCCAATGGCAAGATTTCATTCTTCCTTATGGCTGAGTGATATTCCAGCGCACACAGGTGTGTGTGTACCACATCTTCTTTTATCCATTCATCAATCGAGGGACACTTCTGTCCAGACATTTTAAACACGTGAGAACAGAACATGTTTTAAACATTAATACTGTGGTTGCCTCACGAAAGCATCTGTAACCGTCTTGGGGATGCAGCTAGGAAAATCTCTGGTGTAGTCTATATGCACAGGAGTCAGGAGTCCCTGGCTCCTGCCTGTAGATTTATTTGGGTCCATTTTTACAACAGTTCCTCTGGTATTTGTTTCAAATGATTTAAAATAATTTAATTACATCAAGAAATATTCTTAAAGAGCTCTATCCATCTACCTCTAGGAATGGGTGGTGAGGGGAGGAAGAAGGTGAAGGGCACTGGGGAGAGGAGAAGGCAGTTAATCAGGAGGGAAAGCCTCCAAGCCCTATTTCTGCAAGATCACATAGTTTTGAAAATGCAAGAGTAATTTTACTGGCAATCAGTAGGGCTTCAACAAGACCTCAAACCAGCTGGTAATAATTTGGAAAAAGGGATGAGCCAAAAGGACTTAAGTTCACAGGTGACCAGAAACAGCCCTATTATTTTCCACTTTCTTTCCCATCAAGCTTATTAGCAGGACTGCTCAATTAACTTTTTATTTACCTTCTCTGCTCTTGCCTTTGACCCCAAGGGTGGAGTAGCTCCTTGATCAGTAAAAATCCAAAAGGAAAAGGAAGGAGAAGTTTTGTTAAGGGCTGGATAGTCACATCCTGATAATCAGCTCGTGGCTCAGCGACAGTTGGCCGGACCCTGTCCCACCCCAAGTTTTGGATTGAGACCAGTTTTCCCCAACCTTCCTTACAGTTGAAGGGAATAGATATATTTCTGATAAGCTATATATAGGCTACTTTAAGGATCAATATTTAAGCACCAGGAGCCACACAGGGAATTCATCCGTCCAACCAAGAGCTGGTGGCCGTTTTGTTCTACTTG
Source organism: Spilogale gracilis (assembly GCA_004023965.1). Classification (NCBI taxonomy): domain Eukaryota; kingdom Metazoa; phylum Chordata; class Mammalia; order Carnivora; family Mephitidae; genus Spilogale; species Spilogale gracilis. The sequence goes on from PITA01003167.1 coordinate 56,747, forward strand.
TTCTTTGGAGGACTTCATCATCTAGAAATGTTAAGTACAGAGACATTTTGTGTTACATTGAGAGAACACAATTTCTTGTCGAAACCAGGATACATTTGAGAGTGAAAGGGGGCACCAATAACAATTATGTTGAGATTTCCCCCAATAAACCAGAACATTGGGTTACTCTAATTACATGCCTTCGTACTACCCTAGATCAGACCGTCTCTTTAGAGATGGGCTTCTGAGGGTACCAGCACTATAAGCCTAATAGTGCAGAGGGAATGTGCCAGGGACAAAGAGTTGTAGCCATGGTTCTAACTCAGGCTACACACCAGGACCACTTGGGGGCTTTGGTAAAGATACCTGGGCCTGGGCCTCACTCCCAGAGATTCTACCTTAATTGGTCTACGGAGGGGACTGCATTTTTGAAGTTTCCCAGATGGTTCAGATTAGGTGAGTGCTCGCAGATTTTAGTGTTTATTTAAATCACCTGGGGATCTTGCTAAAAATGCAGTTTCTGACTCGGTCTGAGAAAGGCCAGAGAGTCCGCATTTCTAACAAACTCCTAGGCGATATCGTGCTGCTCATCCGGGAGCCACACGGGGATGACAAAGAGATGAACTACTGAATTCTTTAACATTATAAGCAGAGCAACACCTGTTTTTAGCAGCCTTGTGTGCTTGGGCCACCGTCGTCTGGATTTCTCTCTCTCCAGTAGCCCACCCAGCCTGACTTATGCAATAGTGACCTGCTGTCAGCCTCCCCGTGTTCCTTCCTCTCCAAAAGACCCCCTACTTCTTTCAGCGTCTTCAACTCACGAAGTGGTGGGTTCAGCCAAGACCCTAGGAATCCTCCTTGACTCCTTTTTTTCTTTATCTCTTACTCCATGTCCAACAGCAAACCCTACGAATGTGACCTTCAAAGCACATCCAGAGTCTGGCCCCCCCTTGCTGCCGCTACCAGTTCTATCCCACGTGGCTGGTGTTCTGGCCCCTAGATTATGGCATCCGTCTCCTACCTGCTCTCCTCTTTCCACCCTTGTCCACTACCACCCATACCTTAGTCTTAGCACAGAAACCAGAACGATTAAAAAATAAATTAGATCCCTTCATTGCTCTGCTAATAAAATCCTTTAGTGATGCTCCATTTCACTCAGAGAAGAACCAGAACCCTTACCATGGTATCAAGTCCCCTCCTAGAACGGTCCCCTTCTCTCTCGGATGGCATCTCCTACCTCTTGTCCTATTTCTGGGCTCAAGCTGTTGTCCTGTGCACATGCCAAGAATTCGGTGCCTCAGGACACTTGCAACGGCTGTCTCCCCTGCCTGGAATGCCTTCCCTCCAATATCTACATGGCTAGCCCTCCCCCTTCTCAATGACTCCCCTGACCACCCTGCATAAAATCACCCTGATGCTCAAGTACCACTGATCTTTCTCACCCTGTTTAATTTTTTTCCCCTGTACCAGTTACCCCCATCTCACATAGTTACTTGTTTTACCAGGTCTCTCCCAAGAGAAGGTAAACCCCAGGAGGCTAGGACTTTGTCAGTGTTCTTGGTGTATACCCAGTGCATACAGTACTATCTGGCGGATGGTACTTGCCTGATAGAATTTTGCCAAACGAATGAAAATATTCGGTGTTAATGACTTTGGACTATCTCAGACTGACGATGTCATATGGGAGACTGAACTATTCTGTACTCAGTATGAACGTTGGTGCTATCCTCAGTTTTCTCCTTTGCTTGAAAGTTTGAATGGCATCAGTGGTCATTTTTAAAGTCCCCACAGTGTGCCAGGCACCATTCTAGATACTTCGGCCACATCCATAATTGTACTAATTGTTGAGCCCCCCGCCCCCCCGCCCCCTGTAGAATTATCATCCCACTTTGGTGGGTGAGTAGACTGCTTCAGGAAGCCATTAATATTCAGGGAGCAGGTAATTTCTGGATTGGAGAGTCGGACTGGGTCTTAATAAAACCTGCTAATCCTTAAGGTCCAAGGAGGGAGGATTTCCTCTTACCCATGCTCGAACCCAAGGCTGCACCTGGAGCCTTACTTGGGTGTTTACTTATTGCTATCTCTCTCTCTCTCTCTCTCTCTCTCTCTCTCTCTCTCTCTCTCTCTCTCCACACACACACACACAAACACACACACACTTCTTTTCCTCCCTCACACCAACCAAGGCCCTCGTTCTTAGACACGATTGGGTATCAACAATTAAATCCAGTTCCAACACTACCTGGAGTTATCCCAGGCCCCACAGATGAAAGGTTCAGTCGCACAAGACTGCACCCTCTTAAGATACCAGTGGGAAATGGAGTGCCCGGGCTTCCCACATTTCTGCCCATTAGAATACAAATCCAGGGAGTTCCCATGATCTCAAGTTTGGTAGTTTGCTAAAATGATTCAGGGAACCCAGGAAAGCACTTTACTTACTACTGGTGGTTTATTATAAAAGACACAACTCAAGAGCAGCCAAATGGAAGAGAGCCATAGTACTATGTATGGAGGGAAGGGTGCTCAGAGCTCCCATGGCTTCTCCAGGCATGCTATCCTTAACAGAATTCAGAAGCTCTCAGAAGCTCTCTGAACTCTGTTAAGGAGTTTTCTATAGAAGTTTCATTACATAGATATGACTGATTAAGTCACTGGACATTGGTGATGGAACTCAACCTCCAGCCCTTCTCCTTTCCTGGAAGGTGGAGATTTGAAGCCCTCTAGTCCCCCGACTGGTTCCTCAGGCTACAGCTCTCATTGTGAAGCTATCTTGGGTGTCCACAGGAGTTGGCTCAACAGTATAAACTCAGGTGTGGCTGAAAGGGGCTGAAAGGGGCTTACCATGATGAACAAATCCACTCCTATCCCTTAGGAAGGTAAAGGATTTGGGGAGCTCTGTGCCTGGAACCAGACAGAACGACCAAATATATGTTGTTGGGTTTTCTTAGACCACACTTATGGATGTGGATACATGTGAATGCTTTGAAAACAACTAGTTTTCTCTCCCTTAATTTGAATTAACAACAAATAGGTTTTTAATAATTATTTTAAAAATAATGTTCTACAGACATACTTGTTAGGATTTAAAGTGAATCATTAAAAACTAAGAGAAAAAATAGAAATTGAAATATGTGAATTGCAGAAGAGCTAGAGACAATTTAATTCTGAATGACACGTAACAGGCCCTCAGGTATCCAAGTCTCATGATGAGACGAAAATGTACATGCGTGCCTATGTATATACTTATGTGCTCATGTATGATCTATGCTTGTAAATGTATATACACATACACACATGTATATATACACACACTTGATTTTGGATTCATACTAAATACATATCAAAGACATGTTATTTAAAAAGAAAATCTGCACAGATATATTCATAGTCATACATGAGCAAAAAGAATGAGGAGATACTTCATTCTCCTTTTTGCCTCAGAATTTAGTCTGTTCTTGCTGTAATTTAAAAATATGGAGAAGGACGGAGTGACGTAGAGAGAATTTAGAAAAGAAACACAAAGGGTTACAACATACACTCTCCGGCCACATTAAAGAGCTGGCTCATTTTGCTGGTCAGAGAGGCATGACCTGGAGGGCTTCAGGAATTTAAAGACGGACACGATGCAGAGAAAGATGACCAAAGTTCTCCATAACTAATGAATATGTAATTTGATGAAATACACTCAAGCTGAACTTGAAGGGATTCTGATAGACTTTTAGAGCCAGGTCTCCACTCTGAGGACACCTGCCTTTCCTCCAAGTCTCTCAGACGGCACAGATTCAGATAACTTTTAAATATAAGCCGGCGCGGAAAGGATGGAACAAGGTAATGTCTCAGCATTTTCTAGAACCTTAAAATTGGGGTTCTGTGATGATTGTTTTAAAAAAGAAAAACAAAAACGAGGTCTGGTCAGGTAGGTTAGATTTCCCTCTAGTGGCGTAGAAAAGAATTTGGGACAGCCCTGTGTTCCTAAATCAGCGTCACTTGGAGCTGAATGAAGCTTGAGAAAGAAGCAAAGATGTATGGGATTTCTTTATTTTACTCACTTAGGTGAATAGCCTCCTAAAAAGGGTGGGCGAAACAGCCCTTCTTTTTCTCCCTTAGATATTGCAGTCTGCAGTCCCTATTATTATGGGTTGTTTTCCTTGGAACTGAGACTTAGGAATGATCTGTTGGTGTGTGAAAAACTCCCTTGGACTGGGAGTGTGGCAGGTGTTTCGCAAGGGCTAGTGTCTGTCATGGTTCAGGGATGATTAGGGTTTTGATGACAACGGGCCTTTTCCTGCCTCTGCTGGGATTAGAACTCCCTTCACGGTCCACAGTGGGCATTCTTAGCATGTGTGGGAAAGTGTGTGCCCTCATGAGAGCTGACTGCCTCTGTAAACCACTCATGTTGAGCCCACAGAGTCTAGATCAAACCCCCCCCCCTTTTGGCAGTGAGCACCAAAGAGACCCTTATTTCAAGTCTTTTAAAGCTATCTGACACTGCTGATTTATCCGAAGAACCGGCGGCCTTAAGAAGCAGAAGAACTGAAAGTTGTGCCTTGATCCTGGCTGTGAGTCAATTTTAAATGAAGGTTTAGAGATCCAAAGCTCTGAAAAAAAATTTCCTGCCCTACTTCTCCATACATAATTCAAAATTAAAGCAAAATTAACTTGAAAGTAAATGTAAGGAAAACTAACAAAAATTTGGGGTTTTTTCCCCTTCCGATGCTGTTTATTTTGGTGTCTCTGCTTTGCTTGTGCCCAAAGCACATGCCTTACCAGCTACTGGTTAACCTCGCACTGTTTATGTCCACAAATCACAGAGTTTTTGCTGGATCTTGTTTACTCAGCCTGAAAAGGGAGCATGAATGAATTTGCCTTGGTCACACAAGTACAGAGGGTCATTGGCCATAACTCCTCTCATCAGATGAATGAGTTTGACAACTGTGGCCAGCACAATCTGGCTTTCCCAGCATCCTCTTTGTTCCAGCCCAGATACACAGCACAACTAAGTTTCCATGCCCTTCAGCAGAAAGCTACCCAAAGCTCATTAGCTGGCAGAAATTCAGGCTTTCTTTGAAGTGGTGCCCTTCTTTGGTGGATGGTAAATCATTTCTTTGCTTATAAATAAGTGTGTATTTTGGTAAATGAATATCGGTGTTGAAGGTGGGGCTTGCCTGTGACCTTTAGGAGAAGGCTCTGGACTAGACCATGCACTCTTTCAACATCTGGAGGAGGCATTGCCTGGGCTCACCATGGCAGTCACAAATTTTTTTCCTGGGGGACATACAGCCTGGATGGTTGAGAGGAGGAATATGGCTGTTTTAGCTCTCCTGTCTGATTTTAAGTTTGACATCCTAGTCCCCAAAAGAGAAACCCCATTTAAGATTCAGATGAGGGAGCTCCCCCTTCCTTTGTTTTTGCCTTCCAGGAAAGCTAGGACATATGACAAGCTCCAGAAGGGCAGCATTTGCATATCAGAATTTTTAGATCTTAGGCAGGAAAGAAAATAGGAAAGGTTTTATTGAATTCTTACTTTATGGGTTTTTGTTTGCTTGTTTGTTTTTGCTTTGGGTTTTATTACCAAGCATTTTGGTTCATAGAAATCATCATGTGACATACTGTTTGTAGGCGGGGGCCTGTGTATTCTAGACTTAATAATAGGGGCGTGGGAGGTAATGAAGCTATGAGAGTGTTTTATAATATATAGGTTTTATTATTATGCAGATATGGTGAAGCCAACAGATCAGGAGAGGATTGCCATGGAAAAGATGACTTCTTAGTCACCCTTCCCAAGGGGAGGGGCATGCCACTCCATGTAGGGCCATAGGAGGAAACACCATGGTCAGTTATGAGGCAAAAGGGTGGAGAGAAATGTGGGTGAAGAGCTTTTATTGTGGTTCCCATAGAAGGGAACAGACAAGGCAGTGTAAGCAGGTTTAGGATTGGCTAGTTTGAAGATTTTCAGCAGCCTCTGGGGAAGGTGGGTGTCTCTGATGGTCTGATACCTGGCCCATGGGTGATAGGGCTGGTGGAGAGTGACCCAGAAGGTGAGAGCCCCATCGAGAGATGATTGGAGATAGGACTTTGGATTGGTTGGTCTGCAAATGAAATGTGCGTGACCAAGGCACCTACTTGCTATCTCTAGAAATTATCTAACTCTGGAAGGGGCAGTCCCTTGCTGTATCAGCAAGGCCCCAAGATGTCAAAACAATGCAATAAAAGGCCTACATAATATGGAGAGGAAAAAATAAAACCACAGTCCCTTTTTCAGGTGGATAAAATTGCATGGGGGCAATTTTGGCCAATGGCCCATTGTTCAAAGGTTGGGCTTTGGAATCAAGTGTCCTTGGTCTTGAGCCCTACACATGCCATTTTCTAGTTCTGCGATCTTGGACAACTTAACTTCTGTAAGTTTCAGTTACTTTTGAGTCATAGGGGGATCAAAATACTTTTTATTTCATAGGATTGTTGTGATGATTAAATGGGATCATTCATCCAAAGTGTTTTGGACAATGCCTGGCACAGATAAAGTGCTCAGTAAATGCTAGTTATTATTATCATTGTTCTTGTCATTTTTATGACAGCAGTGTTGACTAGTTTTCAAATCTCATGAAGATCAAAGAGTCTCAGACTAATTAGTAAATTGTTTGAAAATGTAATTAACCCATTTTGTCTTATCATCTTTTCCCTTTAAATTCTCTGAAGGCCACCTGGAACTGTGGGAGAGGATGTCTTAATAGCAATGGCAGTTTCTAAAGATCTTGGTCCTTATAGGAGGGTGCCTGGCCCCTTGTGATATGGCGTGTTGGATACGTCATGCTGTCTAGAAAGTTTCAAAAACGAAGTTGAGATTCTCTACCTGTCTTTCTGTTCTCCGCTCTCACTCCTCCCATCCTTTAGAATCCCTACACATATGAGGCTTGTGGAACAAGTTTGCTGCCCTCCTGGCATGAAGCAAGAGGTGCCGAATTGGGGTTGTTCAGTAGTCCTATTTGATCCAAGGTGGCGTACAACTGGTCGCTTATTCCCAGCTTATTGGAAGAGAGAAATGTTTTTTATTATATTCAATTAACCCATGTACAGTACAGAGAGAAATGACTGAAAGATAAGAGCGGGTATGAGGCATAGGGTACGCTCATTGGGGAGAAGATCCTGGAATGTCTTTTTTGCTGGTCATGAGATACCTGCTGGCTTCAAAGTATTAAATGCAAAAAAAAAAAAATGCATACCTTGGAAGAAGTGTTAATAAGCTTTTTTATAAAGGGCCAGATAGTAAACACTTTGAAATTTTGCTGTTTGTATTAATTTGCGAGGGCTGACGTTACAAAGTATCACAGACTGAGTGGTTTAAACAGTAGAAACTACCTCCCTGTCCCTTCTCTCCCTGTCCCTTCACATCATCTTCCCTCTATGTACATCTGTGTCCAAATTTTTCCTTCTTAGAAGGCCACCAGTCATACTGGATTAGGGCCTACCCCATTGATCTCATTTTAACTGGATTACCTCTGTAAAGACTCTGTCTCCAAAGAAAAGCACTTTCTGAGAGATTGTGGAGGAGTCAAGACTCCAACATAGGAATTTCGGGAGGAGGGGGCACAACTCAACCCATCACATTAACCCTATGGTCTGTGTCATGACTTATCAAGTGACACTGAAGCAAAAAAGCAGCCCAGAAAATGCATAAATCATCTAGCAAACTCATGTATAGACACCAAAATTGGAACTTCATATAACGTTCAGAAGTGTCACAAAATACTCCTCTGACTTTTTTTCACCCATTTAAAAATGTAAAAACTATTCTTGTCCACATGCTGTATAAAAACCAGGTGCTGAGCCAGACGAGGACTATAGCTTGCTGATCCTCGTCTTAGAGGTTTTAAAACATGATGCATGATTTCTGATTACATTCAGTGAAGCATACCTTAAAATGAGTGTGGCCAAACAGTACATTTCGTAAAAGGTAAAATGACATTTGTATTCTTGCGTCTGTGTTTATATATGGAGATAGATTTTCAAGTTTTCAGGAAAAGCATCGAATATCTCTGGAAATTTCCAAATCTGATGTTTGGAGAGTCAACTCTCTGGCTTTTGATTGCTGTGAAACACGAGAGGAAAATGTCTTTGAGCATGTTTGAATTCATGAAATTCAGTTCCTTTTGTAGGTTTGTGATTTTTCTTGAAGAAGGCTTCTTTTTCCTATTTAAAGCAGTTGCTTAAAGATAATTATCTGATGAGCAGCACTATATTTGGGAAGAAAAAGGAAAAATACTAAGGAAGAATTTGTGGATAAGTGAGATGAAAAAGAAAAGCTATGAGGGAGGGAGCCCTGGTGAATACTTGGGTATGAGGAGCATTTCTGCAGGTGCGGGAAGCCAGGAAAGCTTTGACATTATACCGTGGGGTTGAACGGGGCTTCCAGGAATTGGTAAGAGGCCCTCTTGCTCATCAGATGCTGTATCTGTGATCCTCAAACCCGCTCCCCAAAGAAGCCCCAAGTCCCATAGGAAGCAAGTCGATTGTTACTTTGTGTTTTTGTTTGCTGTTATTTACATGATCAGAAATTGCATTTAGGATGGCGGGTATGGTGTTCAACAAAGATAAGATACTTGGATGATTTACTAAGGTTTTCCAGCTATACATTTTTTTTAAAATACAGATTTTATTTATTTATTAGAGAGAGAGAAAACACAAGCTCGGGGAGAAACGGAGAGAGAGAAGCAGGCTTGGGGCTCAATCCCAGGACCCCAGGATCATGACCTGAGAGGAAGGTGGACGCTTAACCGACTGAGCCCCCCAGGCGCCCCCCAGCTGTGCATTTTATACTGTGTTTAGTCATGTGGGCATTTTGATATTAGTGAATCAAACCCCCGACCTCGACTTACAGTCACATGATATGTTTTATTCTGATATTGCTCAGAATTTGCAACCGTCATCCTTTTAATGAATAAGATCGGCAAAAAGCTTAAAAGTAGCTGTAATTTAGACTGTTTGTATCAGCATTTTAAACTCCTGCTACCCAAAGGACTGGCTCCATTAGCTTCCTAAAATGCAGACTCTCTGTTCGCCCCCACCCCTATTCACCAGACCTGCTGAATCCGATTCTGCATTTAATCAAGCTTCCCAGGTAATCCATGTGCAAAGTCAAGTTTTAGGAGTCCTGCTATGACGGCCTTTATGATCCTTATTTCCACCTCGATTAGAGCAGGAAAATCCCTCAAATGCCATACTCCTAGGAAGCAGGGTAACTAGCCTCTGCTCTTCCCTCCTCCTTCTACAAAGTTACAAAAAGTACAGAATCTAACTCAGACAAATATCCCAAGCCCTTGGAAGACCTATTTCTGCTTCTCAGTTAATTAACAAAAAGTGAAACAAAAAAATCAGTTTCATGTTGAATCTCCATAGAAACCCTGCTTGGGTATCAACTCTGCGAGGTTACATTGTGTTTTCTTCACACAGTTATACCTCTGGAACTGAGCGATTCAAAATAACCTGGGGATGAAGTGAAGAAAGCTCTAATTTGATTTTACCAAGATAGGGAGACGTGCTAGAAAGTGTGGGTAGACAGTCTAGCACTATGTCAATTACTAGCTAAAGGTCAGTAACGTACTTAAAATACTTGAGGGTTATATGGTGGCTAGGTTTTAAAGGCAAAGTCCAAAAGAACATGTTCTTTTGTCAAAAGTAAAAGAAATTCTCAGTGAGTGCACTCATAAAATGTATATGAACTGCCCATAAATTCCACTGATAAGTCTTTATATCGTGAAGAAGAATCTCTTCAAGTAGAGGGTCATTTCCATCTCTTTAGTGCCTGATGTTAATGACTTTTCTGCTATACTTCCTCCACTGTGCAACTCGGGCAGCCTCACAGAAATTTTCTTTCCACTTTGCATCTGCCCTCCACGCCAACTAGCGGCTTTGGAAACTGATGCACTCTTAAAGAATGTGTTCCAAGTGCCGTGACGTCTGTTCTGCTTTCAGCATCGTCTTGTCCCGCTGCAATCTGACTGTGCTCCCTGTGGCTGGAGAGATGGGCTGCAGGGCAGAGGCGGGGGAAGGCGACCTTTCCTGGGCCTGGGGCCGTCTTGCTGACGCAGAGAGATGTTATTTCCTTTTTTTTTTTTTTTTAAGATTTTATTTATTTATTTGACACAGAGAGAAAACAAAAGCAGGGGGAGGGGCAGGCAGACACACAGAGGGAGAGGGAGAAGCAGGCTCCCCGCCAAGCAAGGAGCCCGATGTGAGGCTCGATCCCAGGACCCTGGGACCACAACCTGAGCTGAAGGCAGCCACTTACCTGACTGAGACACTCAGGCGCACTGAGAGATGTTACTTCTGATGGGAGTGACTTTGGATGCCTTTCATTCAAAGAGCTGAGGAGCTTCTGCTGTTCTTAATCCTTTTTTTTTTTTTATCTGATCATCATCAGAAAAGATAACACGAGTTTCATTTTATGGGCAGGAAGGCAGAAGCCAGAGGGATTATTGTCTGTCTACCAAAGGTCAGCCTGTTGGGGCTCGGTGCTGGTCCCCCCTCTCCTACTTCGCTGTTCTAGCCAAGCTGCCTGCTTTATTTTTTATTTTATTTTATTTTTTAAAGATTTTATTTATTTATTTGACAGAGAGAAACACAGCCAGAGAGGGAACACAAGCAGGGGGAGTGAGAGAGGGAGAAGCAGGCTTCCGGCCGAGCGGGGAGCCCGATGTGGGACTCCATCCTGGGTCTCCGGGATCATGACCTGAGCCGAAGGCAGCCGCCCAACCAACTGAGCCACCCAGGCGCCCCGAAGCTGCCTGCTTTAATAGTAATAATGATACTATCCCATGTATCCTGTACCAGGGCTAGGTAAAAAGCTACATGTCTTGTGTCCGTGTGGTCCCATTCTCATCGCAGTCCATTGTGGTAGGTACTCATTCATCTACATCGTACAAATGAGAAAACTGTATCCCTAAGAATTTGAATAACTTACTATTTCTAAGCGGTGTGGCTGGTGTTCGAACCTAGACCCTGGCCTCGGAGACGATGGTCTTAGGTGTCCGGAACTTTGAGGCTGTGCACCCACCTGTGAAAAAGAAAGCAGAGTAAGCAGCTGGCCAGCTGTGGTCCGGCATACCCTCCATGTCCCCAGCGCAGCCTCTGAGCGCCCTCCGGTGCATCCGTGAGTCTCACAGTTCGGAGCAGTGGGAAGTCTAATCTCTCTTTCAGACTCCTACCCTGTATACGTCCCCAAGTCCTTTCCAGAGGGTTAGTCCTCTCTTAGAAGGCTGTACCTTCTAGAAGCTAGGGACCACAGCGCTGCCTGTACCCGGTTCTGTCCCGTGGGCTGTTCTGCGGCGGCTGTGGGAAGTGCACACAGACCGCCTTTCCCAGGAGAAGCGGCATCACCACCCCAGGGTGGGCTCCTCGGGGCCGTGGGTGGGCCTGGGAGTCAGGCTTGCACCATCACCATCGAGCTTCCTGAGCCTTGGCAGCTCCTCCGCAGGGAGGGGACAGAGCCCATCCTCTCCAGGTTCCCTCAGCCGGACTTCTTCCTGCCCATGTGGGCCTGGGGTCTCGGCGGCTCTGTTCTCTGACTTCCCTCACATGGCAGCTCTGCCAGGCTCTGCTCTTGCCCCCGGGGGCCTGGCTTGAGAGGGGACCCTCCCTGAATTACAGTCCCGCATCTTAATCCTGGTCAGCGCCGTCCATGCGGAGAATTTGAATAACGTCGTCTCAGGTAGCAGGGATGGGGAGGGGATCTCAGTCCCATCGCTCCCCCAGAAGTTTTCAGGGACTTCTTGCATGAATCTGGCAGGCTTCCCTCAGCATCTTCAAGGTCCTCACCACAAGAATCTCTGTTTCAGAAAAAGACAAAATTTTAATTAGGATATCCTACATTCCGAGGTAAGATGTCTGCTCATTAGTATCAAAATAATCATGCTGCTTCTGGTCCATGACTGATTGCCCCCATGTAGCAAATTCAGATGCCGCCAAGGCAGCATGTTTTTAGTTAGGGCTAGTTTGAGACAGCAGAACACAGTAGGAGCTCTGGGGACACTCGGCTCTCTCCAGGTATCACTTATTAGCATAGGACAGGGGGGCCAGATTTTCTGGATTTTTAGGAATCTGGGTTTTCAGGTGAAATTTGATTTTTTGTTAAAGATTTTATGTATTTGAGAGAGAGAGAGCACTAGCAGGGGGAGCAGCAGGCAGAGGGAGGAGCGGGCTCCCTATAGAGCAGGGAGCCAAACACGGGGCTCAATTCCAGGACCCCAGAATCATGACCTGAGCTAAAGGCACATGCTTAACTGACTGAGCCACCCAGGTGCCCCAAATTTTTATTTATTTTATTTATATTCTAATTAATTAACATATAATGTGAGTTTCAAGGTAGAGGTCAGTGATTCTTCAGTTGGGTACAATAACCCCGTGCTCCTTAAGGAGTGTGCTCCTTAATGCCCATCCCCCAGTTACCCCCTCCCCCACCTCCTCCCCTCCAGCAACCCGCAGTTTGTTTCCTATGGTTAAGAGTCTCATGGTTTGTTTCCCTCTCTCATTTTATTGTTTTATTTTTCCCTCCCTCCCTTTATGCTCTTGTTTGGTTTCTTAATTTCTACATTTGAGTGAAATCGTATGATAATTGTCTTTCTTTGATTGGCTTACTTTGCTTAGCATAATACCATCTAGTTCTCCACATCAGTCCAAATGGCAAGATTTCATTCTTTTGATGACTGAGTAATATTCTTGTGTGTGTGTGTGTGTGTGTGTGTGTGTGTGTGTGTTTGTACATACATATAAACACACATATATGTGACATCTTTATACATTCATCTGTCAGTGGACATCTTGGCTCATTTCACAATTTGGCTTTTGTGGTACATGTGCCTCTTTGGACCATTACATTTGTATCTTTGGACCATTACATTTGGCTTTTTGGGTACACGTGCCTCTTTGGACCATTACATTTGTATCTTTGGGGTAAATACCTAGTAGTGCAATTTCTGGGTAATAGGTTGGTCTATTTATCCTTTTTTTGAGGACCACTCTGTTTTCCAGAGTAGCTGCACCAGCTCGCATTCCCACCAACGATGTGAGAGGGTTCCTCTTTCTCCACATCCTTGCCAACACTTGTTGTTTTCTGAGTTGTTAATTTTAGCCATCTGACTGCTTTCACTCATATGGGGAATATAAGGAATAGCACAGTGGACCATAGGGGAAAGGAGAGAAAAGTGAATGGGAAGAAATCAGAGAGGGAGAGAAACCACGAGAGGCTCAGGACTCCAGGAAACAAATTGAGGGTTACAGAGGGAAGACGGTAAGAGGTATTATTCTTGAAACAGGGGAGAGGCAGTAACTGGGCAGTAGGTATGATGTGACGAGCACTGCGTGTTATATGCAACTAATGAATCGTTGAACACTACATCGAAAAATAATGTACTATATGTTGGCTAATTGGACATAATAAAAATAAATACATAAATCATCAAATACTGCCAGTACCGCCCCCCCCAAAAAGATTAAAAAACTTCTTCACAACAAAGGCAACAGTCAGCAAAACTAAAAGGCAACCGACAGAATGGGAGAAGATATTTGCAAATGACATCTCAGGCAAAGGGCTGGCATCTAAGATCTATAAACATCTTACAAACACAACACCCAAAGAACAAATAATCCAGTCAATAAATGGGCAAAAGACATGAACAGTCACTTCGTCAACGAAGACATCCAGATGGCCAACAGATACATGAGAAAATGCTCCACATCACGGGCATCAGGGAAATGTACATCAAAACCACACTGAGATACCCCCCCACATGTCAAAATTTCATTTTTAAATACTGGCAGAAAAATGATTGCAAAACAAAAGAAAAACCCTGTGTGAAGGACTCCTAGTAATTGTGGGCTAGGTGATTCAATCTAATGCTCCCTCCGGAGAGGGGGGAGTGGAGAAGAGAGGCTAAAAGAAATACACAGAAGCATTTTGAGAAAAGCATCAGTGACCAATGGCCTAACAAGTTCAGGGAAATGAGCTGTAGCACTTTCTGTGCGAAGGTTATTTGCCCATCAAGGAGAGGTGCTAGGAACAGCTGCTTTTGGCAAATAACATAAGGTGTGGGTGATAGGCTCAGGTCCAGGTGGAAAACCTGGTCTATTTCCACCTGCCTCTGCTGGACAAAGGAAGAATGGCACACCCATGTGGCAGATTCTTGTGGCTGAAGGAAATGGTTAGAGTTAAGAACTCACCCGAGGCAGAGATCCTGGTATACCAACCCCTCTTCCCCACTGTAAACTCAAAGGGAATCCTCCCACAAGTATACAGTTGAGACTGCACTCCAGGGGCCTATCAGTCTCCAACTCTGAACAAGAAACTCCCTCAGAAGATGGAGGAAGCTATTCGAAGTCGCAAGTTATTTCTGTAAATAATTTTTCAAACAAAATGGCCAGATGACTGTGAACGATGACAAGGCACTTGAAGTCACAAAGCAATGTGTACCTGAATCAATCGAAACTTTTGAATAAAGGGTAAGCCACATGAAGGATACAGTGAAAGTGTAATGGTTTAACTGGAATCTCAGAAGGAGAGGAGAAGCTGGTAGAGATGATAGCTAAAGATTTCCAGAACCAATGAAGGAATCACTGGTTCTAGAAGCCCAAGCAGGATCTATAAATGTTAATTCACATCTAGACACATTAGACTAAAAGTGCAGAAAATCAAAGAGAGTCAAAAAATAAATAAAAATCAAAGATACAGGTGTTTGACAACTAATTTTTCAACAACAACATTGAAAACCAGAGGATGGAACGAGCTGACAGTCTAGAAATGGTCTTTCTAAAATGAGAGTGAAATAGAGACACTTAGACAAACAAAAATTGAGAAAATGGGTTGCTGTCAGACCCACAGAAAAACAAGTTCTCAAGGACATCCTTTGGTTCGGAGGAATGAAAAGCAAAGAAAGGTTGAAAAGAAGTGTCGATTGTATAAACATTGGCTGTATAAAACATTAATGACTGAAAATATTTATCATGTTCTCTTACTGAGAAGTGAAATGTACAACCACAGTAGCCAAAAGCACCATGAGAGGAATCCCGGTGAGGGTGTGCATAGGTCGTTACTAGACTGATAAGCCAAGGATTCATCTTGCAGTTCCTAGGTAATCATCACAAAAGATATAAAACGAAAGGGTTTAATTCCAACTTAGTTGGAAAACACAGAAAACATAACTGAAAAAAAATTCCAAGAGAAGAAAGAAAAACCTGTGGGTCAAAATTATAATAATATAAGATTTTATAATTATAAAATTATAAGCATATAATTTGGTAGGTTTAAATACAAGTATATTTGTTATTTCTTTAAATGCAGATGAAATAGATGCCCTAGGGAAAAGACAGCTTCTGGTTTTTGTTTTTGTTTTTTTTTTTAAGAAAAGAGCACATTATAAGAGATTCATCTTAAATAAAAAAATAGAAAATTTGAAAGTTCAAAAAAAATCTCAGAAGATACATACAAATAGACAGCTCTTTCTGCCCACACATCCTATCCCTGTGCTTTAACAAAAGATGCATACACATAATAACCAAAAAATCTAGCTCTGTTTGTTTCAGATAAAGGTAGTAAGTCTTGCTAAAGAGGGACTCTTTATAGTGATCAAGGCTTTAATTCCCCAGTTAGGTCTAACAATGCTAAAATTACAAAGCAAAAAATGTACAAAACCATCAGAAGAAATAGAGAAATCTACAATCACCCCAGAATATTTTAACGCCCCTCTTAGCAATTGTTGGCACAAATAAATGCAGAAATTAATAAAACTATAGAATAGTTGGACAACATAGTTAACATGCCTGACTCACTGGGCAAATGTAGATACCAAACTAAATAGTATCAACATACAAATTTTTTGCATGCCATGGGAACACATCGAAAAATTAACTATATGCTGGGGAATGAAATAATCCTGAGTACTACCACAAGGGCAATTAAAATGTGAAAGCAATAACAGAATGGATAGGGAAAAGCTTTTGGCAACATGCATTTTTTAAACGATCTACTCACAGTAAAAATTTTATAGCTAGGAATCCAGAGAGAGTCCTTTAACTACAGAAAAATCCTGGAGGAACGCAATGAGTGTTGAATTTCATAAATTCATTTAGAGCTCAGGTAGGCTGGGGCTCCCGAAGTGTACCATCAGCTTTACATATGAAGCTGTGCTTTGTAGTTCTTAAAAAGGCAGTTTTCAAATAGTGTACCTGAAACAGAGAAACCATTAAAGGCATGAAGACAAATTGTTCTTAAACATTTTTTGAAAGTGAGAAGGTCTGTCCAGGGTAGTGAGATACCCTGAACCTCCGCAGTTAAAATCAAGGCACTGACTGGGTTTGGAGCTCAGCTCTGCCCCTTGTCTGTTGTGTGACTTTGAGCAAGTTCTGTAAAACACCTCTGAGCCTCCGTTTCCTCATCTGTAAAATGGGGATCATACCACCTACCCATATAGGCCTTAAGGAATATTCACTCAAAACATGAATTGGAGTAGTGGTCTGTGCATAGTGGGTACTCACTCTCAGCTATTAAACATTGTTAGGGGCACTGGGTGGCTCAGTTGATTAAGCATGTGACTCGTGTTCTCAGCCCAGGTTTTGATCTCAGGGTCGTGAGTTTGAACCCCACGTGGGGCTCTAGGCTGAGTGTGTAGCCTACTTAAAAAAAAAAAAATTGCTGAAGAAGAATCACATCAGAACCTAAGGCACAAACTAGAGATGATGGCAAAAAGAAGCATTTCCTCTTCCCAAGATTTGGGCAAAGCCAGTGAATCAATTCTTCGTTTGGCTGTAGAGGCAACTCCACTGCCTGTGACCTAAACCCAGCCGGGAAACGTGACATTTTCTGGCTTCCAGGACTGCCGAGGCAAGAGCAGGCATGGGTTTGATGTTCATAACTGGAAGCCGAGGCGAGGTCCCGCGGTCACCTTTGGTGACAGAGCTGTGGATACAGAGCTGGGGAAGCTGCCGTGGGCCATCCTGGATCTCATTGCGTGTTGACGACAACCCTGTGCATCGGGAATTATTATCAGCATCTCAGTTTCAAAGAGGAGGCACAGAGAGGCGAAGAACCTTGTCTAATAAGTGCCAAAATGGAATTAACGCCAAGCCTGACTGATTCATGCATTCAACCCACATACTACGTGATCTCCCCTTTCACTTACACCTGACCTGCTTTTTCCACCTCATGAATATCAAGCAGTGGGTCAGCCCTGTTGAGACTGCTTACCTTTTGCTCTGCTCAGCTGTTACTGCTTATCCATTCACCTTCAAACTTAGCAACACACTACAGTAATGACTTCAGCACGCTCATGGCCCCTGTAGGTCAGGAATTTGGACATGGTGGAGTGGGATGGCTTCCCCTTGCTGCATGATGTCTGGGGTCTTCCATGGGAAGACTAGAAGGATCAAGAAGGACTCACATGGCTGGGATTTGGAAACTTCTGGAGGCCTCTTCGCAGTTTGGCCATGGGAGAGTCAGACTTCTTACGCATAGCGTTGCTTGGGGCAATAAGGGGAAGAGTGTGGGACCATCTGTGACCGAGGATCAGATCACATACCAGCATGTCTGCAAACCCCACTGGTCGTGCAAGCCTGCCAGGTTTGAAGAGAAAACGGTCTAGACCCGCACCTCTTAATGGGAAGGATGTCAAAGGATTTGCAGCCATGTTTTAAAACCACCACCCCTATCTTATCCTTCTAATTGGCTTCAGAATATCAGCTATACTAAAGATGGGCCCACACCTAAAAGCAAAAGATGGTTCAGCAGCATAGAGTTTCTAAGTCGTATTCTTTTTCTTCCTACTTTCTGATTTGGAAATTATTTTTGAAATGCATTCTCCTCTTCATATCAGTGACTTGTGTTATTATCCGTTAGAATGGACTAGACAATGTCATGGCAACCAACAACTCAGAAATCTCAGTGTCTTAGAATCACCAGTGAGAACTAAGGTTCATTTCTTATTGACATGATATATTCACCACTCCCTGGTTGGCTGCTCTCCTCCATGTTGCTTGTTGTCCAGGATCTGGGCTAGATCTGGATCTGGACGGGAACAGTGCTGGCTACTATAATCAGAAGAGCTTCGGCTGAAAGGGACCACGTCTCCTCCACGTTTTTTTTTTTTTTAAAGATTTTATGTATTTATTTGACAGAGAGAAACACAGCCAGAGAGGGAACACAAGCAAGGGGAGTGAGAGAGGGAGAAGCAGGCTTCCCGCCGAGCAGGGAGCCCGATGTGGGGCTCGATCCCGGGTCTCCGGAATCACGACCTGAGCCGAAGGCAGTCGCCTAACCAACTGAGCCACCCAGGCGCCCCACGTCTCCTCCACTTTTAACCCAGGGGCTGGAAATTATCAAAAGGCCCTCCCTGGCCATAGAAGAACCTGGAAACCCAGCCTTCCGTGTCAGGGAGGGGAGCAACACCAGGTACTAGAGTGTGCCCTAATGGCTACCAAAGTGACAGACTAAAGCCCCGAAGACAGGGAGCTTACATTTGTTATTTTGAAGAGTATTTCTGAGCCTAGACCTGTGAGGGCTTTGGAACCAAATATTTGTCAGCTAATCTTTTTGAAGTGTATAAATGTGAGCTAGTTTGGGTGAACCTGAACCAGTACATGAATGTGTTCAGGTTTTGTTACACAAACCCATTGTAGAAGTCCACTGAACACCGCACGTCCGGGGGAGCTGTGGGGAGGCCAGGGAGGGCTCCCAGCTGGCTGGGCATTCATGATCCTGAAGTGCACCTTGAGGAAAAACCCACAACTACCTGCACCTAGGAATCCCCGGTCTTCAGGGATGCCCTCCATAGTCCTGGTATGGGTTCCATATTGGGTCCTGGGCTATGTGGCCATAAAGCCCAGACACCGTTCCAGGCTGAAGAGGGCCTAAGATCTGACTTGAGCAAACCCTGAAGTCCAGTTGGGAGTTTTCTGATCACTGTAGGTCTCTTCTTCCCTGTGTGAAGGCACACTCAGGAGCAGAAGCCAAGCTCAGAAGCAGCCCCGTGGGTGTGCGTCGCCCTCACATGCCTCCCAGCCACCCCGTCACCCAGAGCAGCCAGCTTCCCGCCATGGGGTGTGCAACCCCGGGCAAGCTGTGGAGTCAGAAATTCAAATGGCAGGCAAATCACTGGCCAGTGTGCATAGGACGGCATAAAACAGAAGGGAAATTGTTGGTTAGAACTGGCGTGCCATCTAAACGCATTGAACTCATGTTAAACAAATTTATACTCACACAAACAGACACATTTTGGGCTAGCAAAAATAAGAGATGGAGAGGACACTGGACGGCCTTGGGCCTCCACTTTGCACACGCCGGCATAGCCTTGTGAGCGGCATGGCGCGTGCTCCAATATTAGTTCCGTCCGGTCCCCGGCTTGGAGGGTGACAGCTGCGCCAGCCCACCCCGCCCCTACTGTGTGCCATGCATGTTCTGAGCCCTTCCTATTCATTAGCTCATTTTTCCCTCACAGCTGCTGTATGAGGTCAGGGCCCCCTGTTTGGTGAAGTCTCGTGAAGGTGAGGTGGCTTCACGCTCTCACAGCTTGCAAGGGGTAGGGCCTGGCCATTGGGCTTCAAAGTCCATGGCTGTAACCATTCTTCAGTACCATCACTGCTTCTTTGTAAGTTTTCAGACCTGGGTGTGCATCAGAATCACGTTGGGAGCTTGTTGGGGCTATATACTCCCCGACTGGTCCCCAGATTCGCCAAAACTGCATCGTCATGATGGGAATAGCATCTCATCCCATCCCGGAGTAGCATCCATGGTGAGGCTTCCCTCGTCCTTAGGTAACAGTCTTCTGACTAATCTTTGGGGAATTTCTTTTGACGCTTTAAACCCTTCTTTCAGGAGTAAGTCTTCCTGGGGTCCGCACGCAGAAAGCCAAGCGGAATCTCATTATTGTTCAACCCTAGGAACCCTGTTTTTAAGAAATAACTGATTACCTAGACCTTAGCTTTCAGAAGTGGTTGGAACAGAAGGACAAAGAGGAGGCAAATGCTTTTAAGGAGAGTCCTTTGGGCAACACCAACTGGACAGTGGTCCTATTTTTTTTAAATTAATTAATTATTATTATTTTTTTTTGTAGCCTCTACATTTTATCATGCAATTGTTTTTCTGCTAACAATTCCGGGAGTGGCGGTAGCAGAGTCGGCAATCATTCTTTCCCTCTGAATTGGCAAGTGTGTTCCCCATCAAGGAGACCTTTGAAGTATGTTGTGAATATACCCCTCAAAGAGAAATGTGGAAGACACAGTGGGGACATCTGAGGACGGTGGGCAGAAAGCTGGTGATCTGAACTAATTAGTCATTTCCCAGCCTGTCACAGTGTCTTTGATGGCAGAAAGGAGGCTCAGAAGGGAGAAGGAAGAGAGGGAGGGAAAGAGTGACAGGGAGGGCAGTTCTATGAAATGTAAGTAGTCACATCTTGCAGGTTGGTCTAGGGGTTGGCTCCGCCCCTTCCCCGTGGCTCCACCCCCTTCCCCATCTCTGCAGGATACTTCTGAGTGTGGAGCCCAGTGGAGCTCTCATTTGAACTGGTAGGAAAATGGGTTTTGTGACCCTTCTGTTTTATTTTGGATTTACCGCCTAGGGGCTTCCTTTTGCCTCCTAAAGTCCCCATTTATAGGAGCAGGGAGAGTGGTGGGGAAGGAGGCGGTGCCTCCTGCTCAGTGTGGGTTCTAGTAGGCTTGTCACTGCCAGTCCCAAAGGGTTCCTGAGGTTTGCGTTTTGATTGAACTTCCTGGGGAGTGTTTCCTCAGCTTGTATCTTGGGATGCCTCTCTGCCCCTCTGAGGAGAGTTTTGTGGAGGCTGGGCTTCTGATGTTGACAAGATCGATGGTTCCCTCCTTGCCGGGCTCAAAATTCACTTATGTGGTCATTTTTCACAGTCTACGTTTCGGTTAATTATAGTTCTACTGTGGATCAAGACAGGTAGATGTGTTGCGTGAAAAAGGAATTAAGGTCAGGGCCGTGGTTGTACGGATCGTAATAAGGAGCAGAATGTTGCAGTGTTTAGCATTTTCACCTAATTCTTATTTATTTTTTAAATTTATTTTTATTTGTTAAATTCAATTTAACATACAGTGTATCATTCATTTCAGAGGTAGAATTCAGGGACTCATCAGTTGCATATAACACCCCGTGCTCATTACCTCAAGTGCCCTCCTTAATGCCCATGGCCCTTCATTCTTTTTTTTTTTTAAAGATTTTATTTATTTGACAGAGAGAAATACAGCCAGAGAGGGAACACAAGCAGGGGGAGTGAGAGAGGGAGAAGCAGGCTTCCCGCCGAGCAGGGAGCCCGATGTGGGGCTCGATCCCGGGTCTCCAGGATC
This sequence comes from Spilogale gracilis, assembly GCA_004023965.1. Classification (NCBI taxonomy): domain Eukaryota; kingdom Metazoa; phylum Chordata; class Mammalia; order Carnivora; family Mephitidae; genus Spilogale; species Spilogale gracilis. The sequence continues at coordinate 78,065 of PITA01003167.1, forward strand.
ATGACCTGAGCTGAAGGCAGTTGCTTAACCAACTGAGCCACCCAGGTGCCCCGCCCTTCATTTTTATTAGCAAAATCATATTTGATTTTGTTTGCAGTAGTAATTCCTGTTCTAGATGTTTCCCAAATTGGTTGAAAATAGCCAGTCATCTTCCTTAACTCAGGTCAGGGTGGCTGTAACCGGGGTGACCTCCAGCCTATCAGGCGCCCTTGTGCAAACAGGAAAAGATGTCCAGGGCAAGGCACAGGGTCATAAGGCTGATGGACGGCGTCTTTGTGGGAAGACAAAGGCAATCCTTCCTCTGGGAAGGTGCCACCCCTTGCCATCTTCTGAGATGGGCTTGGGATGGATTTCCACCCCCACTTACCCCTTTTGGGCAGGAGCCCTTCTAAAGTGGGCTTGGGGCTTCCAGATCCCTGT